>JANAVB010034415.1:2464819-2559819 GCA_029216955.1 Iris pallida | reverse complement strand
TATAACAATTAGTTAGAAAAACATTTATTGACCATTTAAAATAAGGTACGAAGTATACACTCAAAATATATATTAACATGGACGTATTTGGTCACACTGCATCACTACATGGGCTTGTGCTTGGTTTGGGTCCAGTCCAGACTAGTTTTGTATTACCGGTTTCCTAAAAGTCATAAACTTAATAAATAATTAATTAACTCATTTATAGGGGTCAAGTCACTACTTGGCCTGGTTTTTCTAGTTAGGACACCACCATGGCCCGGCCTTTCCTATCATAGCTAAAACAATAGTCAAGGCACTCGACTACACTCTCCGTGCCATGGTTTCTAGTCGTCTGCACTCCAATTCTTAACCATGACTAAAGTATTCCATCGTAATGATTATTTAACTAAATATTTATAAATTCCAAAATTTACCATTTAATTCAAATAAATAATAATAATAAAATATTTTTAAAATTTTCGGAAAGAAGGATTATACTGCATCTCGAGTCGGATCGAAGACTGTACCTGGTTGTCAAACTATGCTCCATGTAAGCAAATAAAATTGTACTTTGTTTATAGGTAATATAAAATTAGGTCGATTAATATGTCTTTATTCTACATTGCATGTACAGGCATAGATATACGAGCATTTTTCGACGCTAAAGAGGGCTACTCTTAATAAAGATTACGATGAGAGCTGCCTAGAATGTGTAAGTGGAATCCGGCGATGAACAATAAACGCCCCACCTCTTTCGCATCCAAGATCCACAGTTTTACGACTCGGCCGGGATCGTAATGACCTTGAATGACAAAGACTGTGTTTGATTACCTTCCAACTTGTCTGTACCATTCCAATGCTTCTTCATAAGATTCAAAGGCGATATCCGTTGAGAATAAATTACTCAAGTCAATGGAAATAGGAGATGGTATGCCCTACAGTAAATTTCCAAAGAAAATGCCAAACTCAATTACAAAAACAATACAATATAAATTTGTTCAGGACTGTCAAAAAAATTGGCAGTCCTATTAATACTTGGGACTGCCAGAAAATGTGGCAGTACTGAAGATTAACTGCTGAACAACAGGACTGCCACATTTTCTGGCAGTTCTAAGTACTTGTAAGAATGCCAGAAAATGTGGCAGTCATGTTGTTTAGCATTTCTACACTAGGACTGCCACATTTTATGATAGTCCTATTTACTTGAAGGATTGCCAGATTTTGTGGCAGTCCAGTGGTACATAATATTAACTTCGGGACTGCTATTGTAGCTCCCCTTCCCAGAAATTCTTGAAATAATTTTTTTATTATTATTATTTTATTTGAATGGTGATTTTTTGATTTTATAAATGTTTATTTAGTTAATTATTACGGTAGATGACTTTAGCCATGTAGAGTTTTGAAGTACAAGACGACTAGGAATCATGGCACGGATAGTGCAGTAGCGTGCTTTGACTAGTGTATTAGTCATGCCTAGGAAGGCCGAGCCATAGTGATGTCCTAAATAGGAAAACCAGGCCAAGTTGCGACTTAACCCTATAGAACGTTTTAATTACTTATTAATTATATTATTGACTTGTAGGAAACCCGTTTGCGCCAACTTAGCCCGAACGGGGCCCGAAACCGAATCCAAGCCTATGTGGGCATGTAGTGGGACCAAATACGGCCATGTAGACATGTTTGGTAAATAAAAATATTTTTGTATATATATATTTAGGAATTGGCAGTTATTTTCTAAATATTTATTATATGGAAGATTTTAGATATTATTAATATTAAATAGCGTTTAGAATATTGTACGAATTTCTAGAGCCAAATAATGGTGTGGTTAATGAGCTCACCGAAATATACTACTGGTTTAATTTCAGTGTTATTAGGATTATTATTATTATTATTGTTGATGTTATTATTAAACAATACTATTTTATTATTATTGGTGATATATATATATATATATATATATATATATATATATATATATATATATATATATATATATATATATAAAATATATATATATATATATATATATAAATATATATATATATATATATATATATATATATATATATATATATATATATATATATATATATATATATATATATATATATATATATAAATAATATATGTATATAATAATATATGTATATATATATATATATATATATATATATATATATATATATATATATATATATATATATATATATATATATATATATTATTTATTTATTTATTTATTTATTTATTTATTGTACGAATTTCTAGAGCCAAATAATGGTGTGGTTAATGAGCTCACCAAAATATACTATTGGTTTAATTTCAGTGTTATTAGGATTATTATTATTATTAATGTTGATGTTATTATTAAACAATACTATTTTATTATTATTGGTGATAGGTGTGTATATATATATATATATATATATATATATATATATATATATATATATATATATATATATATATATATATATATATATATATAATATATGTATATTATATATATTTATATGCGTGCATATGTGTGTGTATATATAAATATATATATATGTATACGTGTATATATGTATGTATATATATAAATATAGGGTATATATGTGTAATTATCATATGCATATATATACATATATATGTGTGTGTATATAGATATATAAGTATTTAGAAATATATGGATATATATATGAATATATATACGTATGTATATACGGATGTGTGTGTATATATATATATATATATATATATATATATATATATATATATATATCCATTTAGTTTTAGGAAATAGAAAAAAAAAAAAAAGCAAAGGAAAGCCAGGCAGCCCAAGCCGGCCCAGCGGACCCCAATCCCCCATCGAGCTTGTCCCGACCCCTGCTTACACAACCAAACTATCCCCAACAGCTGCAAAACCCGAGCCAGGACCCTGTTTCCACGCGGCAAAAGAAGGGATTGGAAGATTTCTCAAGTTTAAATCTTGAATAAGGATCAACCAAATCAAAGCAAATCTGGTGCAGCATAATCTAGATTAGTTTCTCCTCCATATCAAACCTAATCTCGTGTATACCCGAGCCTAATCCTGAAAGAAAATCGGATGGAGAAAAGAGGATACTAAAAGAGTTCGAGAAGTAAGAACTCGAGAAAACCCAAATCACTCGAGCACGCGAATACCCAGGGATACTCCCCACCCATGGACGACCGTGCGCGCCACCTGTCTGGCCGTAGGCACCACCGCAGGGACGACAACAACTGCCTGAAGCAGGGCACGCTCTGGCGCTGTGTATCAGTCCAAACAGGACCAGTCCAGTTCTGTTCCCAACTTCCAGGTGATGCCTTCCCTTCATCATGCCATGTTATTTCGAACCAATTGGTTCATTACGATCACAATATATACGTCTCCAACTCCTGTCTTTTAGTTTCTTTTTAAATAGAAGGGATCGATAGAAAAACAGGGCCAAAGTTTCCGAAAAACTGAGTTTCCCGTTAAAAACATAACACATGAAAACTCGACCAAACCCCTAGTTTAGAAGGTGATTCTATGGCAGGATATTCAGTATTTTTGAAATCCCTCTGAATAGAATTAAAGACAACCTATAGGACATTAGAACATAACTTGTAGATCCAGATTTCATTAATAGTGCACAAAGAAATCAGTGCTTTAAAAATTAGGAAAAATCTATTTTAAAAAGTTAGAAAACCCTCCGATACGACGTACGTCCCGCCAATCCGGGCGACGTGGTCGCGAACCGAAAGCATCGAAAGGTGTGTAACGTCTTCGTGGTTGTGTGGGCTTTGGCAGAATTCAAATTGGTCGCGTGTGCGCGACGAATTTGATGCGTATCCGTCGAAATTCACCGTATCGGTCTCTGTGCAAATTTTTCAATTACTTTGTACACGCTCGTCAGATCGAGACGAAACTTGTGCCAGCAGGACCGTATCGTTTTTCTGGTCCTGCATGCCAAGTTTGGTCTAATTCTGAGACAGTTGATTGGATTGCCGTTTCGCGGGTCCCACGATCCGATTCAACGGGCAATTTTGTGCACGGCCCGTCGAAATCCAACTTTGGACATACGGGTGGGTTCGTATCGGAAAACTGGACATGTTGACATGTAGTTTGACAACTTTAGAGACCATTGACTCTGGCACGATTTTCGGTACAAAGTGGGTCCAACGACGGACATCGTTTTTGCCCGAAATTACCGTTTTGCCCCTGTGTCCAGAATTGGACTTAAGGACAGGCAATTCTAGCTAATTTGATTGTTTTGAATGTTGGTAACGTTTATTTCAGCTTTCGGAGACAGTTGTGATGACTTGGACTTTCTGACTTGTGATTGGCGATACATTGTTGGTTCTCCGTGCAACCCCCAGGCAAGTATACCTTGCCAACTTGTACAGTATAATTTATATGCATGTCCATCATCTCGCTGCGGTTCTTTTTCTTACATTCGTGATTGCTTTATTCTATGTCTAGTACACTCGTCATGTTATAGTTTTACTTTACATGTTTCTAGTTGCCTGCACATTCTCGTTCCTTTCTGTTATGATATTTCTATCTATTACACTGTGTTAGTTTCATATGTATTCATTGATAGAGTCTTCTAGTCCTACACCACGATTCCTTCGACTTGATTATAACTTGACTTGACTTGACATGACTTGAGTAGGACTTGACTTTGACATTCTATAGATTGGGAGTACTTACCTTGACTACGGTCTATAGGATTTTATACTAGGATTGGCTACCGTCTTGGTTGTGAGTACTTGCCTTGACTGCGATTGAGACACTATAGATTGTGAGTACTTGCCTTGACTGCAGTCTATAGCTTTGACCTATTAGCCATTTCTAGTATGGCATGCCAGTGTCTTAGGATCCTTGTGTTTAGATCTTGTGTCTTGGTTCATTTTATCTCGTTGGATATCCTTGATTGTCCTTTACTTCTTTGTATATTTGTACTGTTACATGTTGGCTTGTATATTATGTATCTTGTTAGTCCTCTGGGGACCTGATGATCTCTTCAGGTTTAGCGATGGTATGGAGTTAGTTAGCAGAGCGGGATGGTAGAGGATTGCGATACATGATACATGTATTTGCTTGTGATATTTCTTTATTATCATCTCGTGCTTTATATTCAGTACCATGATATTTTCTGCTTATTTTATAGACTCATATCACTCTTAGAGTCTAATCGAACAATATGCTAATGGGCTGCAAACCATGACCCATACTTGTTCATTCTTGTTTATATGATTCATGTGGATTGAGATATGGTTTAGATTAGACATGATACCATGACCTTGACAGCTTATACGTACTTGAGTCGGGCTGGAGTCCGCTCGATACTTAGCTGGCTTGCTCATGAGTTTGCGTCCGAAAAGCGGGGTGCGGGTCGTGACAGCTACAAAATATGGCAGTCCTTGTGTCGACTACGTATTTGGTCAGTCGGAGACTTACCAAGAGTTCTTCGGAGGGAGTGTTGTGTTCTTCGGAAGGGCCGGGCTATTCGATTAATATATGTGATGCCCCACTTTCTTCCATACTTCCTACAATGTGAAAAAATATAAGAATATTTGGTGAGAACCAATTATTTAACAAAATTTGTCATTTAGTTGTCGAAAACGTACCGAATATACTAAGAATGTTCCTTGGGGAATATTCTAGGATTTGGAGAAAGGTGGGGTTGAGGAAGAAGTTGGGGACCACAAGTGGGGACAAGTAGGGTTTGGAGAAAGGGGAAGAGAGTTGGGGTTGAGGAAGAAGACAAAAAAAATAAATAAAAGAGTTGTCTTTTATACCTAAAAATGGGATAGCCCTGAGTAATTTTTTTAGTGGCAAACTTGTAAATAAATAAAAGTTATGAATAGGATGGCCCTGATTAACTTTTGATGTGTCCTTATAAATAATCCAATAGAATTTACCTTATAATTTACCTAAGTTTGTGATAGTCCCTATTTGAAGGATAATTTAGGTAAGGCTAATTCTAAGGGCACATATCTTTTTACTTGGAGCTAGCCCTTACTAGGATGGCTCCGTTGGGATTATCAAACCACAAAAGAAAATGATAATATCATTTATAAAGTGTTGTTCAAAATGACATTAATATCAAACAAGGTGACAAAATAGCCTAGTTAATTATAGAAAAAATAGGCTAATTCTAAAGGCACATATCTTTTTTACTTGGGGCTAGCCTTTACTAGGGGACAACCCAAGAAAGTGAAAGTTTTACTGGGGACAGCCCAAAAATTACTCGGGGCTAGCCCACCCCTCCCTCCCCCCCAAAACCCTTTCTCCCACTTCATTTCCTCATTTCTTTTCTCTCTCTTCCAAATTCCAAACCTTAAAACCCTATTCTCTTCTCCATAACTCCATTCCAAGAATTCCTAACCCTAAATTTCTTCTTCATTCCTTCAAATCCAATCAATGGCACCCAAGCCCAAACCCTCATCACAATCTAGGTATGTTTTTCCCTAATTATGGTATATTTTCTTTTCAAATTTAAAGAATCTTTGTTAATTCTCTAAAAAGTTTTGATAAAATAGGTTAGAACACTTTAGGGATCATGAATGGATTTTTCAAACACGATAAATCTTTTATTTTTCGTGAAACCCTAACCCTAGAACACGACAAAGTGTCGTTTTGGCCGTTCTAGCTGCTACAGTCGCGGCCGTCCACATTAGGACTGTAGGTACACTGGCAGTCCTAATGTGAAGGAGGACTGTCAGGCAGTCGACAGTCCTAATATGAATTAGGACTGCAAGCAGGCTGACAGTCCTTTAGTAAATCTGGACTGCCAGTGGTCCTACAGTCCTGAAATAATGCAAGACTGCTTGCCTTCCTGCAGTCCTCTATAAATGTAGGACTTTATGTTGTCTTACTGTTTATTTTTTATATTATTTACTAACTGTATGTTGTCCTGCAGTCATGTTGTCACTCCCAAAAGAAAATGACCCACCGCGTCGGCGCGCAAGGAACGCACTGCGGACCGTCCTCTTGAGAGACCAATAAGAATTTTTGAACCTCTTCCAGAAAGCGAAGTCACTCCGGTCTCGGACAAAGACACCGGCTCCCCCTACTCGGTCGAAGCAACCAGCTCCTCCTAGTCCTCCATTTTCTTCCGATGACGACGACGTGCGTATTGGCCAACTCCACACACGTGACGGTTCCGGTCCTTCTCAGGAGCTTGTTCGTCCGTCCGGTTGCTCAATGTTGGTGTCGTTTGACAACCACATTGCTTATGAAATATGGAAGAACTCGATATGTACACTATGTTTGTAAGCTTCCATTTAGTCTACTATATTTATATGTATTTCATAATTCTAATTTTATCCTATTTTCTGACATACAGAGGAGCTTTCGTATGCTTAGGGCCGTGAGCCAAGAGAAGAAGTTCGGGTGCTGACAGTTTGACAGTTTAATGGAGGCCGTCCAGAGCAAGATCATTCCGAGTGGCTTGCAGAATTTGGCTCGATACGCCTACAGGACGATGGACAGTGCTCTCATATCTGCCTTCATGGAGAGATGGCATATATAGACCAACACATTTTATCTCCCAGCAGGGGAGTTGACGATTACACTGGACAATGTCCATCAGATACTGGACCTGAATGTTACCAGGCGGGTCATGACCAAGGAAATGTTCAATAATGAGAAATCCCTTAAATAGTACGACAAGATCGTAGATTTTGTCTCAGAGAACCTTAGGGTTGAGGCTACTAGTTTTACAACCCTGCAAGGCTTCAAGAAGTCCTACGGAATTCCTCTGTCATATTTGGTGGAGAATTTCATAGAGACGGAGGCCGATGATGATGAAACCGTTGACATGGTAGCCCGTGCGTACATCCTCTTCATACTCGGGTCCGTCGGTATTCCGGACAGGTCCGGAACCTCGATACATGCTAGGTATATTCTGAATTTATCTGATATGGATGACGTAGAAGACATATCCTGGGGAAGCGGTATACTAGCCAATCTTTACCGCGAGCTTGGTATAGCATCCCGTGTCGGTACTAAGACAATGGCTGGATGCCAGACTCTACCCATGTAAGAAAATTTCTAACCTTTTAATCTCATATACGAAATTTTGTTGGTATTATTGATTATTCATTTAAAAATTATATAGGCATGGATATACGAGCACTTTCCGATGCTCAAGCGGGGTGAGGAGAACCCAAACTATGGCGACCACCTTCCTAGAATGTGTCGATGAGGCCAACTCAGCTAGAAGCTAAAAATTATCAAACACTGGCAACCATTCAAAATGTACTTGATAATTTGGTGCCAGAAGAGGTAAGTAGGTAGCATAGTTAGCATATTACTTGTTAGATTTCTTTTGCTGTTAATTTGTTGACTATTTTTTTCTGTTAATTTGTTGACTATTTTTTTAATTTTTTTCTATAGATAGTTTGGCATCCATATCGGGATTTATGGGAGAGTAGTCGTCATCTGCAACCAGTAGCTTTATTTCATGGTATGATCATATGCTATGAAATTACGGAGCCTTACATGCCTGATCGAGTACTTCGTCAATTTGGCTTCGTTTAAACTGTGTTGAAGCGCACATTAAAGTTATTAGAGCCTCCGTGCGGGGCCCAACCTTTGAATTACAAACTGGTTAAATTCGACTGGGTTACGGACTTATACTCTGAGTGGCAACGACATGTGCTTGGGGAAGCTGAAAGACAACCGGTGAATGAGATGGCCGACTGCAGCGACGATTACATGCCGTACTTCTTGGCAGTCGGACATCCTAAATTGTCGAACCCTAGCAAGCCAGGGTCCATTGCTGTGGGACTCTGGGACCTCTTCCTTCTAAAAATATCTTGTATGCTTCATTGGTGAATATGGTGAGTTTCGAATTTGTAGTCTTTAAAAATTTCCAAGCTCGTAGACTTAATGTATGTCGTGTCATTTACAGGCTACAAGGGTGAAGCAATTGGCCAAATCCCTTCGTCAATGCCAGGGCGAGAACTGTATCACAATCGCCAACGAGATGGAGCGCATCGACGACACTGTTGATTTTTCCTTTATACAAAATCGGGAGGCGCGCACGAAGGCCCGACATGATAACTAGTTTAGATATGTGGATGTTTAACTTTTTAGATACGTTTGGATATTTGGATGTTTGTATTTGGATATGTTTGGATGTGGACATGTCCGGATATTTGGATGTGGACATGTTTGGATATGTTTGGATGTGGACATGTTTGGGTATTTTTGGATACGTTTGGATATTTGGATGTTTATATTTGGATGTTATTTGGATATGTTTGGTATTATTTGGACATGTTTGGGTTACTTCTCTTCTGTGAAACACTCTGAACAGAGAGTTTCAAGTAGGACTGTCAGCTTCTTGGCAGTCCTGCATGAAGCAAGGACTGCCTAGAAGCTGGCAGTCCTACTTGAAACTCTCTGTAGAGTTTCAAGTAGGACTGCCAGCTTCTAGGCAGTCCTTCATCACATTAGGACTGCCAAGAAGCTGGCAGTCCTAATCCAAACCCTCTGTGTAGAGAGTGTCCTAACCAAACTCTCTTCACAGACAGTTTGGATTAGGACTGCCAGCTACTTGGCAGTCTTACAGGAAGCAAGGACTGCCAAGAAGCTGGCAGTCCTACTTAAAACTCTCTGTACAAAGAGTTTTAAGTAGGACTTCCAGCTTCCTGGCAGTCCTTCATCACATTAGGACTGCCTAGTAGCCGTCAGTACTAATCCAAACTCTTTATGAAGAGGGTGTCCTAACAAAACTCTCTTCACTGAGAGTTTGGAGTAGGACTGCCAGCTACTTGGCAGTCCTGCATGAAGCAAGGACTGTCAAGAAGCTGGCAGTCCTACTTGAAACTCTCTGTACAGAGAGTTTCAATTAGGACTGCAGCTTCTTGGTAGTCCTTCTTCACATTAGGACTGCCAGAAAGCTGGCAGTCCTAATCCAAACTCTCTTGAATTAGGACTGCCAGCATCCTGGCAGTCCTAATGTAATGAAGGACTGCCAAGAAGCTGGCAGTCCTATTTAAAACTTCCTGTACAGAGAGTTTCAACTAGGACTGCCAGCTTCTTGGCAGTCCTAACCAAACTCTGATACTCTGTTACTTTGATACATTTTGCCACTGTTACTTTGATACTTTTTGCACACAGGTATACACATATAACACACAGGTAAACACAAATTGTACACTGATACTTTGATACATTTTGCACACAGATAGACACATATATCACACAAGTAAGTGTAAAACGAAAAACATATATTGGACTTCATATTTCAAAATGATATAATTTACTGTATACAAAAGTGGTCCTCCATATACAAAATCCTAAAGTGTAAACTACTCCATATTTAGTCGTTTACGTATCAATCGATTTCGACGTCGTAGTAGCCAACATGTAAGTCTCTTAGTTCCTCAATATTCAACAACTTCTTACAATGATTGATTTGATCAATAAAAGGTGTGGTCCAGGCGATTGTTTTGATCGGTGCATATTTGTACCAAATTATTGAAGGTGGAGGAATCAGAGAATGACCGATCATCCTTAGTATGACGAAGTGGTTCCCGATTTGACCTATAGTACATAGGTTAGATTGTTTGTGCTCCACCGGAGAAGCGCTCATCGGAAAAAATGTATTATTAATACCCGGCGAAATAAGTACAACAGGTATCATGTACCTATTAGCAAATAAATAACCGACAGATAGTGGTCTGGCCCGGTAACACAGTCAGTGCAAGGAATACTTGTCAACAAATTTTCAACTGTATCTTCGCTTAGGATGCAGGAGTAGAATGGAAGACGAGTCTCTAACTCCTCGTACAACTCCTACCTCACCTGTCTCCATCCGTCTTTGTCAGAATAACCAAGATGTCTTGCAAGTACATGAAATCCGCAATGGCCATCCCTCGGGACATCAACAATAGACCAAATGTAACTGCGAATCTCAGGTTAAAATTTGTCAAAATACAAACCCAGTGTTTGTCTATCTACATCTTCACTTGGCATGTCCGTTTTCTCCTTTTTTCGGTGAATGACAAGTTTGCTCTTCCGTGCAGGCAGAGCTTGCTCTAAGCTTCGTTCAACATGCTCAAAGGATGATGGATCTCTCTTAGTTGACTCCAGCCTTCTCTTCTGTGAACTACTCATTCTTGTTTGAGGCCTGCCCTTAGGATTGGAAACAACGGACGGCTAATGCATTCTAGTAGTCACCGGGCATGCAATTTCTTGGATTTGAAGCTCAATGTACTCATGCTTCGCTTCTACTGAGGCACACCACCTTGCGTAGAGAAGTTTCACTTGTGGCAAAGAGAAAAAATTATCGCCCCTCTTCACCACAGGCATTATAGACAACTGCCTCCAACGTTCATCGACATCGCCTACTGGAATAGGAATGGATTGACGACGATATTCATTAATCTCATGTGCATAAGGGAGGTCCAGTGTATGTTGATGTACACACCCGCAAACCTCGAGATCAAACTCGACAAACTTTGACATATCAATCTCATCAAATATTAATGCCAACGCCTTGTGAGATATCACACGCATTAAAGCATCCAAGAGGGCTTCCTTTCTATGCTCATGCTTGACAATATTTAAGCTCATCTCAAATGATGCCTTAATTTCGTTCACCGTCCGGTCTACCGTTAGATGTATAGCTTGCCAAACCAAGACAAAGTTGTCGAAAGATGACCTTAGATGTTTTTTTAATACTGAGTGTGCTCCTTCGACACGGTTGGTAGTTGTCGTGCCGTAATGCTTCACCACATTCGTCCATGCTAAGACAAAATGTTCTTTGTGCGGTTCAAGCCATGTATCTTTGATGTAAGAAATGCATGTCGGCTCCCTCGCCTCCCACTTTTCCTTGAACAAGTACCATACGACATCGTAACTGTCTTTCATATACGCTCGTCGTACACAATTCTAGTCATTGTAGAATTCTTCAAAAGTTTCCATGTCAAGTTTACCATCCACCTTCCCGAACTTCAACTTACATTGAGATTGAATATTACGATTGACATGCTAAGTGCATAGCAATGTATCCGCTTGAGGAAACACAATGTGTATAGCATTAATTATGACATACTCTCTGTCGGTAACAAGAAACGGCTCTCTATGACCCGTGTAAAGTATTTTAAGTTTCTCCAATGCCCATGTGTAGTCTTCAAGTTTCCCACTCTTTATGAAGCAAAAATCAATTGGAAATGTTTTCCAAGTAGAGGTGAAGCCGACAACATAAAAGAGAGGCATCTTGAACTTATTGGGTCTTGTACGTGCAATCAAGAACTAACACGTCGACGAAAGACCTAGCCAAATGTGTGTAATCGGGATGAGCCCAAAAGAGTGAAATGACTTCATTACTCTGGGGATGTCTTCTATGGTACTTAACATAATGATTATCGTCAAGCAACTTCAGCACTTCTTGCATCGCCATTCTTGATTTCGTTCGATGGCGTTCGAAGAAGATAGGGCATTGTATATTAACTTCATTGTTGACTTGTTCTGATATGGAGGCAGCCGATCTCTCACCGAAAACCCTAAATTTTCCTTGTACCTTCGAGTTGGAGAAGGACTGCTAACGAGAGGGTACAACAAGAGCAAAGTATTCGATCCCTCAAAAACGGGTAATCCCCCCTTCATAACCACATCATGTAATTCCTTACTCTAGTTATTGATTCATAACTCAATAATAGACTTGAGACATTCGATTAAATGCCTATGAGGAGTTGGGTATATTAAGAGTTGGGAAATAGACATTGGGGCGTCTATCTCGTAAGAGTTTGCATCATGGGTGTTCCATGTAGCCGTGTGGATAACTGTATCTATGAGTTTCCTCAGATAATAGGATAATAATGCAAGCAAGAGTCATAGATAAGTTGTAATAGGAAGTTGGGGGAGGTCGATATGTGCATGCTGGTACCAAGTCAGAATTATATTAATCATGATAAGGGACTTGGGAGTATCAAGCGGATATATAAGTAAGATATTTAGATATTGTGGCATTAGATAGTAGGATCAAATGTTAGCGGATGAACCTACAATAGATAGAGGGATACCTTCTTGTGTTAGTTAACACAAGATACATGTTCACGTATCATTTAACAAGCACCTTAGAGACCTGTCCAATTAGAACTTTAACAGATGACCAGTACAACAGGTAAGAAGTCCCCAAACTCAGTGTATCCTTAGAGTATCAATGATCAAATTGGAAAAATGGCCAATAGCATCCATCCTAGTGACAGGGGAGTTAGTATCGGAACAAGGACAAAAGTGTGGCAACACCAAGTCAAGGTATTTCAGTAAGTACAGGATCCTAAGTGTCCAGATACTTGTGGGTTGCCATAGTGAGCCCAAGGTTGTGTTGACCTAAGTGTACATTAGGTGTAGCATGTAGCAAATAAACAGAGGAGTACCCAGAGTAGTTGAAGGGAGTAGCAGTTGTAGCCAAGTAGGAAGATGTAGCAGCATAAGCTTTTGGCATTGTATCAAGCAATGTGCAGCGGTTAGAGTAGTGGCAGTAGCTGCTAATAGGTTCTGCAGATTTATGTGTGCAGCAGGATACAATAGGATGTCCAGAATATGAAACTTGAAAACAACTACACACTTGGATGTATGTAGAGGTAGAAGTTGGGAATTGCACTAGACAGCATATAGGGTGTGTCTGAGCATCGAGTTATACGAGTAGGAAAGGAAGACCCTGTGTGTACATTGATCGAAGACTGGAGACCAGTAGTAGGTAAGCCTAGTACTTATGAGCGTATCAGTTAGTAAACCAGGTCGAGAATTTCGTGTAATAGATTACACTGTATCTGGTTACCTGATATCAGAACCCCTTGTATCAGATTACCTTATATTTGATTACGTGTATCATACTCCTCGTGTCAGTTCAATAAAGAGGGTGGGATCCTATTGTGTCAGCACATGTAGTGCGTATCCGAGAGCTGTATCGGAGCATGTGTGTGAGTACAGAGTCTTAGTATCTAACTCCTTAAACATAGTGTCCTATTTTTAAATGGGAACCGTACCTGCTTGAGTAAGCCTGTGCTTCCCTCTTTAGGAATTCAAATAAGTCTACTTGTTTTATTAGTGGTTTTTTATTTATCCATGTGTACCAATAACAATAGTTTAGTTACAGTAGCAACAACATGAATGATGGGGAAATAATATTGTATGGTAACAGATAGAAGTATTAGGGTCAGATGAAGGGAGGCTAACTAAGATATCATGTTTCCTAGTCAAGAAACTGGAACCATTAAGAACGAAGGGAGCAGGGGTACATAACAGTAGGTGGAAGATATATTTAAGTATCAGTTGAACATGAGATACTCTCATGAGGTGTCAGCCGTTGTATCCTTCAGTTGAGGGATAGTGTAGATAAGAGAGACAATAGAGATGTGACAGAGTATCATAATGTGGGTAGTCCAGTATCGAACACTTACATTGGAAATGAACGAAGCATTAGGAAATGGATAAAACATACAGGGATAGAAGATGAAGTAGGCAGCCATCTGTAAGCTCCTGAGAATTAAATGTGTCCACCATCAGGTTACCTATATAAGTGAGGGTTTTTTTGATACACAAGTGTAAGGGACTTGGGTACAGATGTATTAGGTGGCACTAGTATCAGTTGCATTAATGTACTAAGCAATCAGTTTTTCACATATAGTGTATCAAGTGCATATCGTGTACCCATCTGCCTACAATGTATCAGTTAGCACAAAGTTTAGGTAACGGTTCAAGAAAGTTCAGTTGAGGGGTTGTAGGATACGTGGGGGGACCATGGCTAGTAGTAGCCTGTAGGTAGATGTGAAACTTCATGCATGACTTGGAGAGATGACTGAAACCATCGAGCATTAAACCATGTGTGTGTATGCAAGGCAGTCCAAATAAATAGCACAAGGAATTACAGTAGTAGGCAAATGACCACACAAACCTGGGTACAAGTCAGTAACCTAAATGGGCACTCACCTCAGTACCAACAACAACAATTAATTTAGGCTTTAATAGCAGGAGATATATCATACTGCTAAGTATACATTTTAAGTTGTAGGTAACATTTGACAATAGGAAGGAAACTCCTGTGGTAGGTTTAAATGGTTATAGACTAGTTGTACTCCAACAAACAGAGGCCAGATAGGATAGTGATCAGCTGATGTGTTCAGTAGAGAGGTTACTGCAGGACCAAGAATACATGGTATGCCCTTGTAGGATAATGCAGGGATGTCCAAATGACTACAAGAAATTAGGAGAGTAACCAGATTAGATGGGTTAATAAGTAATCCAACCTTGTGTATTAATCTAGCTGTATTCCCATATAGATGACCAAATGGGTAGTATAATGGTAGACTCATATAGGTTAAAGCCAAAGAGTCCAAAACCCACAGTCAATGATGTAGATAAGTAAGTTGTTATTTCCAAGTTCTATATATTAATTAAAGTAATTCATAATATAGGTTGTGGAGACTTTGACTCGGCACTTGAACCATAACCGCAACTCAGGACCACAGGCAAGTATACCTTGCCTCTCTTTACAGCATTATTTATATGCTTCTTCTTTTTATTATTCATTTCTTCTATTTGAGAGTTGACATGTGTTTCTCATATCATGTATACTAGTTCGCTAGCTTCATTGGTGTATAGTCATTGTTCACGATTGACCTTGTAGTTCATATTGGACCTGTTTCTCACGTGTGCTTGATTGAGTCGTATCATAGAACGAATGCGCTATAGTTGAACTGTTGTTTCCTATTTGTCATTTTCTCAACCTGCGAGTCCACACTAGGGACGAGGGTTGACTGTTTGCACCTACGAGTCCACACTAGGGGCGAGGATGATTGCCTTGAACTAACCTGCGAGTCCACACTAGGGGTGAGGGTTAGTAATTAGTTTCAAACCTGTGAGTCCACTCTAGGGACGAGGGTTTAGTATCTGATTGATCTCTTGACATGTGTTCACTTATTTTCTTCCAGCAGTTCATTTATGCGTAGTTGTTCTTATATTCATATATCGTGATTTCTTAGTCTTTTCCTGTTTATATTTTTGGATTTCCTTCATGCATGATAAACTGTTAGAAAGGTTTGTATATTATGTATCTTGCTAGTCCTCTGAGGACCTGATGATCTATTCAGGTTTAGCCGAGTTTGAGTCAGGAGCAGATGAGCGGGTTTGAGACAACATCAGACCACGGTGCCCTTGTAGTTGAGTTTGTCCTTGATTAGCACTCAGTTACTTATTTCATGTCTTTATCTTATTCCGTCTATTGGTAGTAGATTTGTGTCCACCAGACGTGACTTAAATTCTTGGAAACATTCAGTTTATATTCTCTACTGTTCAGTTTCATTGACATTGTAACCTCCGTTAATTGATTTCTTAAATTCTTCTTTTATTTTATTTTATTTTATTTTGTATTATTCAAAACTCCAAATTTTTTGAATCTCGAAGAGCGTGCAAATTTTAATTTTTGGGAAAACAATTTGACCGTGATTGCTATCGGTCCTTGTTGGCTTTGGTTTACTATTTTAAGCGATTTTATCCTATTGGAATTTTTCTGTCATTTTTCTTGAAACAATAAGTTATAAATATTGTTTAATACAAAGAAAACATTATCGAGTTATGAATTTCAAAATATATTTATTACTAAATAAATGATTGTTGATTTTATATATACATATAATTAGTGAATAAATTAGTATTATTTAAGTCATTGGAAATATTGGCTAAATTGTAATTAGCCATTGTTAAATTAATGTTAACTAGTAATTAATTTATTAAATTATAGCTAACATTATTTTAGTACTAATTATTAGTAGTTAGCAGTTAGCATTAGGTTAGCAGTTAGTAGTTTTCCACTATTTTTCCTATAATTCTATTACATGTACAATTTTCCTTTAGAGTTTCTTTCTACCCTATAAATAGACACATTTTCCAATGTTACATAACAATTTTCTAACCTAGAAATTCCCAAACCTAATTTTTTCCTACAGCCGCCACCCTTGCTACCTACATCCGACCACACTCCCAACACCACATCCTCCCTCCGACCATCTCCTCGACCGTTGCCGGAGTTCAGTCCGGCCGTACCCCATTCCAGCCATCACGCCACTGTCAAAACATCCACCAGAACCATCCATCCCCCAGCCGACCACGGCCAACGGCCGGCACCACTATTTTCGTCATCCACCACCAACACCATCGTCCACCACCGATAGCCACCACTACCACCAAATCATAGAGAGAGAGTGAGGAGTGCAGGCGAGACCTCACCTGTGTTTTCGAGCTATCCGCCCACGTCGGCGCTCCATCTCTCAGCCGCCTTCGCCGCGCTGTTCAGGGAGCCGGTCCCGTTCAGATCTGGGCGCTGCCCCCAACTTCGTGCCATCTGCCGTGGTTGCCCGGTCGGAACGACTGCCGTTGAGTCGATCTGGTCCGCCTCCGCCGCCCGGTGCTGCTTCCATAGCCGCCCAGCCCGCCGAGCTCTTCCCAGGACCACCGCCGACCCCGGCGGTGCGCTCCGCCACCCACGCGCTCGACCCCCGCTATGAGCCCCTTCTTGTGGATTTGGGATCAGAACACTCCCCCCCCCCTTTTATGTTATATTAGATATTAAGTGTTAATATAATAATTTATATAATAGTTAATATAATAGTTTATGAATTAATATATATAATTGTATATATATATGTTATGTATTAATATATAATAGTATATATATTAGTTATATATATATATATTGTGTAATAGTGGTAATAATGCTGGTATTTATTATTATTTATTGTAATATTGTTACTAATATTAATAATATTATTGATTAATTTATAGTTAGAAAATTTTAGTTAAATAGTTACAGTTAATTAGTTTGCTATCAATATAAATGTTGAGATACTTATGTGTAAAGTATATAATTTGGTCTCATTATTATTTTTTTATTGGTATTATTATATTAACGTAATTACTTACTTGGAAAATTATATAAAAATGTATAATAATATTTCCAAAATATTATTAGTAAGTTTTGACCTAAATTATTATTATACTATTTTACCTACTTATTGTGAATATTTCTTGGTACTTAAAAAATATTTATTAGACTACTAGTTTTCAATTTTCAACTATTATCTGAATAGGGCATACTTGTGATAAATATATTGACCTTACAAATAATTTCCATAATTTCTTATATATGTATTTAGTTATATATATTTTATTCATAATCACGACTATTTAAGTCGTTTCGTATTTCTTGATTTGATTATCGTACCAAACCCTGATTTTAGACTTTTATATACCAAACTAGGCTATTTAGACTATTCTGGACTCATTGGGACTGCCCGTGTCATCGTCTAGGACCTCTGTAGAACATAGCATTGTACCTACCTCGTGTCGACACGTTCGTGTCGCGTACGTCGACTCCAACTAAATCGAGGCGAGTACATTCTCTGATCATTTCATATCTTGTTAGAATTATATTCCTACTTTAGATTACTTTACTTGATGCTGTCACGACATTATCACGGATTAGTACTATATGGATCTCTTCATGCGATGTTATCCCCCTCGGGAGCATCGGGTACATTATGTTATGTGCATTTCACTTTCATCATATACTCCTGTGCTTTCACCATACATGTACACTCTTGTGAATCATGTACTCTCATGTTCACGGAGCCCTCATGTATACTATCACGTACACCCTTTCATGGGCCTTCATGTGATATCACGTATAATAACATAACCTGCTTAGATCCTTGTGTATTGATTGGGGAAACGGGGGAGTGCAAATAGTCATGTGAACAAATTCCATAGTAGTGTAGATCATGTGAAACTCCTTAGTGTAAATCATGTACTAATCTGTCATGTTCACATGTGCTATCATGTACTCTACATCATTAGCCACTGTTAGTTCTCTATTTATAGTAGATATTTTTATTACAGTTCTCTCTCTGTTTACATTATGTACTTTCTTTCAGTTTCTTGTATCTTACTCTACTGCATGTTTATATTTTCTAACCTGCTATGAACTGTTGAGATGTATTGTGCTCGCTTGTCACCCCCAATTTTCGAATTAGGGGTATTTTCGTCATTTTTCAAGTTTTATAATTTTTAGGAATTTTATTTGATTTTATATAATTTTTAGGGATTTATTTGATTTGGTTTGGATTTTATCCAATTTGGACTTAAGTTGGAGACTCGGGTAGCCTGGACACTAGTGGGACCCACATACTAGCTGGGATTGGCCCACATACCATCCTAACTAGGCTAGAAACCATAAACCATACTTCCATGGCTTAATTAGTCATTTTAGAGGCTTAATTTGTTAATTAGAATTAAACCGAACCGAACCAAACCAAACCCGAACCCAACCTAAGTCTAATGGGTTGGAGGCTTAGTGGATCCACACCCAAACCCACTAAGCCCCCACCATGGCCGGCCATAAGGAGAGCCCCCCCCCCCCTCCCCTTTGCTTCTCCACAAAGCAAACTCTTTCTCTCTCCATTTCACTTTCTTTCAAAAGCTTCTCCTTCTTCCTCCAAGCAACCAACTTCTAGGTATGCATTCAATTCCCCATTAATTCCCCTTTTTTATTTATAGCTTTCACAATAATTGTAGAGGAGATGATTCTCCACACTTTGCCCCTAGAATTTGTAGGTTTCCTAGAAATCTAGGTTAGAGATTTATTTGGGGTTTTCTAATTAGAGTGATATATATATATATATATATATATATATATATATATATATATATATATATATATATATATATATATATATATATATATATATATATGTATGTATATGAGTTTGTGTGTGTGTAGAGGAATGAGAGTGGTGGTGTTTGAGTGAGAGTGTGCTTGTGTGAGTGTGTGTGAGAGTGGTAGGGAGAGTGTGTGTGTGTGTTTGAGTGTGTATGTGCATGTGTATATATGTATATAGATATATATATATATATATATATATATATATATATATATATATATATATATATATATATATATATATATATATATATATATATATATAGGCATGTGTGTGTGTGTATGTATTTATATATGTATAGCTATGTGTGTATGTGGTTATATGTATAAATGGATATGTGTGTGTGTTTGTGAGTTTATATATATATATATATATATATATATATATATATATATATATATATATATATATATATATATATATATATATATATATATAGATAGATGGTTAGATAGATAGGTATATAGATATATATATATATATATATATATATATAGATATATATATATATATATATATATATATATATATATATATATATATATATAGAGAGAGAGGAGAGAGAGAGAGAGAGAGAGAGAGAGAGAGAGAGTGGGAGAAGTAGAGGAAGGATTAGAGGATGAAGAAGAAGAAGAAGAAGAAGAAGGACAGCTGCAGCAGCAGCAGAACAAGCAGTAGCAGCAGCAGGAAGCTGCTGCAGCAGCAGCAACACTGGCAGCACAGTGGCTGCCAGTTCCCCCCTAGCTCCTATAAAACCCCCCATTTTGCCCTATAAACCCCCCTAGTATATATATATATATATATATATATATATATATATATATATATATATATATATATATATATATATATATATATATATATATATAAAATATATATATGTTTATATATATATATATATATATATATATATATATATATATATATATATATATATATAGTTAGATAGTTAGAGTTAGAGAATTAGAGAGAAAGAATTAGAGGAAGTTTAGAAGAAGTTAAGAAAAAGAAGATTAAGAAGGTTAAGAAGAAGAGTAGAATTAGAAGGAGAGGAGTAAGAAGAATAAGAGAAATAGAAGAAGATAAGGAGATAATAAGAAGAGGGATTAGAAGAAGAAGAATAGGAAGAATTAGGAGAAGAGAGTTAGAAGAATAGGATTTAGAAGGAGAATGAGAAGTAGAAGTGTAGGAATACAATTTAGAGGATTTTGAGTTAGAGGGTGAAACGGAGCTCCGAGTGTCGGAATGAGATAAAACTTGGGGGAGACCTAGATTATATAAATTAGACTTTGCGGGTAGGCTCCCGTGTTGAAATCGGGATTGTAGGACGCCGGTATCGCGCCGTACCATTGCGTATCTTGAGATATTCAAGATATCGGCAATAGGCCGTAAGATGGACTAGACGTCCACTTTACCTAGGTATCTTGGTAGGTAACGTATGTATAGGCTAGTATCTTAGTACCCTAGGGAGCACGGGTCAAAATACCAAGCGTAGGTAGGCTAACTTGGTATTGACCTAGACTAGAAATTTACCTTAGAAAAGGGTAAATTAAGATATTGGCCTACGGCCAAGATTTGAGTTTCGAAGTCCAAGATGGACTTGGATATGGGTTGTAAGGGTTGGTAATGATTAAAAATAGCCGCCTAGACCTAGTCTTGACCTTGGTTGACCACGGTTGACTTTTTAGACCAAAAGTCAACTATGGGTCAACACTTTACCCAATTTAGTCCCAAATTCCATTAAACTTGGGCAGTTGACCAAAAGTCAAGTATTAGTCACCATTGACCTAGGGTTGACCTAGAGTTGACCAGAGTTGACCAGTTGACCAAAAGTCAACTGTAAGTCAACCGTTGACTTAAATCGACCTAGATTAATTCCGTTTGACTTGCATTGACCCAGTTTGACCTAACTAGGCCTAAAATGACTTAGATCGACCATGTACAATCTAGTTTGACCTTGTTTGACCTAGATTGACTTAGTTTGCCGTGTCTTGACCTAGAATGACTTAAATAAGGTTTAATTTGATTTGATTTTACTTCCTAAACATAGTATTGATACGTCTTATTCTCTATAGGTCCTCGAGACGCTGCTTTGGATCCCGTTGACATATCTTATCATATTACAGGCGAGTACATTCTCTGACACTTTTCCAATTTACGATGATTGTTATAATTCATGTAATTAGTGTAGATATGCTTGTTCTCGACACATTGGTCACACGGATTGATATTCATGGATCCCGACATGAGATGTTATTCCTCGTTATCTTGGTATATCTTGTGCAAGCCCCCTTGTAGTCTTGTGCAGTATATGGACACCGATTCTCGAGGAGACTTGCTCCCTTCTCGTAGAATCCCGTATCGTAACGTGTCTTGCTTGGATCCACTCTACCAGTTGGGGGCGGGGAGTATTAGTGTAGATATGTGGTCAAAGCCTATTGTGCACCCATTATGCACCTATTGATTGTGAGTGTTGATCATACACCCCACGTATGATTAGCCAGGCCTGTTACTATTTGTGTAAGTTCCCAAGCCGGCCACATGTTGTAGCTAGTACTCACACACCTAATTATATGATTCTTGATTCTTGTACATGCCATGATCAGTTTACTTGCCTTGTTTTAGCTCTAGATTTATAGCTTACCTTGCCATGATACTCACATGTACATTCCATGATTTTCTTGTATATACTCTCTATTTACTGTCTTATAGCTTTTGTCATATCTTGTGAACTGTTGTTAGTTGATTGTACTCATTCCATCCTGACTGGATATGTTGACAAAATATTACAGATGCTGATGAGGGGGATTACTGTACCTACTATGGTCCGGATGACGTAGTGGGCATAGACTTGGAGACCTTGGTCCAGCAGGGCTTAGCTCCGCCCGACGAGACTTTACCTATTGCTTAGTTAGAGTAGGTCTTTTGTACTGGACCTTGTCTCCAGCTACTTTTGAGACTGTTATTATTTTGGACTGTATTAGAGACTTGGACTTGTATATTCTTGTGTTGGACTTGACAGGTCATTATTTTTATCGTCTTGTTGTCTTTATCTTTCAGTCTTTACTTTATCATCTTAGAGTTGTGATTGAGCACTCATATATATTCATTGCTTGTCCTCCGTTCGGAGTTGACCATATTCTCGACAGGTTTTTGATATATATATATAAACTGTTGTTAGAGTAGAAAACCTACAGCGTTCCACGCCATTTTTACGATGAGGGCTGGGCGTTGTCACGTACACGTGCCCTTATAGCGGGTGCGGGTCATGACACGTTTTTAGTGGTGGCCCATGCAGGTCCTGAAAGTCGCAATTAGTGCGATGTCGTGGCGGCACTCGTCTTAGAGTGTTGACTACGAGCCTGTGTTACACATAGGAGGTAGTAGGCTAAGAGTACTCAATCACAGTAGGATCTTTCCTTGCTTATCTTGCTTACCGTCTTTGATATTGATTTACTGTTTTCTAGCTGTCCTCCTTTAATATAATCCTTCTTGTGCCATATTAATTTCCTTCTTTATTTCTATCTTCAGGATGGTGTAGACCAGGTCCCAGCATCCTGAGTCCGCGGACGCGGAGAGGTCTGCTATGACTCGCGGACCTGATCTGGACACTCCTACTGCAGTCGGGGTGTCGGCAGCAGCTCTTGGGGGCGCTCCTCCGCCAGTTATGAGGGCTGGCCCTAGGGTTGCTACGGCTTTTCCGGCTGCAGTACCAGTGGTTGATACGGGCGCTCTTCCTCCTCCTGCGCATCAGATTCCTCCGCCAGTTGCAGACATACTTCCACCTCCACCTCCTCTGCCTACAGATATTGGGCAGATGCTTACTTTTCTCCAACAGATGCTCGAGACTCAGACAGCCCAGGCCGAGGCTCAGCAGAGGCAGACAGACGCGATGCATCAGGGCATGGAGGATGCCCATCAGTTGGCCCTTGCAGCCGTGGAGCAGAGGGCTCCGCATCCGGGGACGTGTACTAGGTATGGAGATATCCAGGACTTCAAGAAGCTCGGGCCCCGTGACTTTAGCGGGACCGAGGGTGTGGTCTATGCAGATGATTGGCTCGAGGATATCGAGCGGCAGATGAGGGCCCCCCGCCTGGCAGACGACCTGAAGGTCGAGGCGGTAGGTTTGCAGTTGCTAGACGTTGTGCGCACCTGGTTAAGAAACGAGCCAGCCCTAGCTGGAGAGGGCCATACTTGGGTAGAGTTCAAGCTCCTCTTCAAGGAGAAGTTCTTTTCCTCCACGGATAAGATCGACCTGGTGCGACAGTTCCAGGATCTGCAGCAAGGCAGTTTATCTGTGGAGGAGTACGCCGTGGAGTTCGGCCGTCTGAGCCGATACGCAGAGTACATGGTTCGAGACCCGGAGATCAGGGCGAGCCGTTTCAGGGAGGGGCTGACTTGGGATATCAAGATCCTCATTCCCTCCTTCTATGAGACTTATACCCAGATCTACGCGGAGGCCCGCAAGGTAGAGCGGGAGTGGGGCTTGAAGCCCAAGAGGGAGCGTGATCTTTTCTCGGGGGCTACTAGCAACGCGGGGGCTGCTAAGCGCCCTCAGCTTCAACATCGTTCTTTCTAGCATCACCAGCCGCAGGTTTAGGCCAGAGCACCGGTTCAGCAGATGCATCACACTCAGCCGAGGCAGGCACAGCATGGGGCTCCTTGCCACTTCTGCAAGAAGCCTGGTCACGTCTGGGAGGTTTGCCGGAAGAGCCTAGGAGTGTGTCTCTTTTGCGGCAGCGCAGGCCATCAGTTGAGGGAGTGTCCAGTGAACCCTCGTGTTACTGGTACAGCTCAGAGGGCACCGGCGAGAGTACCTGCAGTACAGCTGAGGGGTCCACTTCCGACCCAGCAGCAGCGGTTTGTTTAGCACCACCAGCAGCGGGGTGGTCAGGGTAGAGCCTTTGCTCTTACAGCCGAGGAGATAGAGCCTATTGTGGATGTTGTCGCAGGTTCTATTCTGCTCGATTCTTTTCCAGCTTTAGCCTTGTTTGATTCTGGTGCTACGCACAGTTTTGTGTCTGTTTCTTTTACTTTTAGGCACAATATCATTGCTGAGTATCTTGGTAGGACTTGCAAGATTATGACTGGGAATGGCATCATCCTGGTTAATAATGTTTACAAGGGGCGGAGAGTTTCTTTGAGAGGCCGGGAGTTGAGTGCGTGTTTGTTCGTAATGCCACTTCCGAGTTACGATGTGGTACTCGGTATAGACTGGTTGAGCATGCACCACGCTAGCATCGACTGCAGAGGGGGCAGAATTCTGTTTAGGCCGTCGGGAGAGCCGGAGTATGAGTTCACCAGGGGTGCAGCGGAGCAGGGAGATGGATTCTGCGGAGCATTGTTGGCGGGGCCGATGTTGCCACATCCACTTATTGCTGAGTTCTTGGATGTCTTTTCCGAGGAGCTGCCTGGGATGCCGCCAGATCGTGATGTTGAGTTTTCTATAGACCTAGTGCCGGGCGCTGAGCCTATCTTCCAGCACGTCTATAGAATCAACAACAGTGAGTTAGCGGAGCTGAAGAACAGGTCGACGAGCTGGAGGACAAGGGCTTTATTCGATCTAGTTCTTCACCTTGGGGCACGCTAGTTCTTTTCGTCCCCAAGAAGGATGGTACGGTACGTCTGTGTATTGATTACAGGGCGCTCAACAATCTTACCATCAAGAACAAGTATCTTTTGCCAAGGATTGATGACTCGTTCGACCAGTTGAGCAGGGCGAGAGTGTTCTCGAAGATTGACTTACGTACCGGGTACCATCAGCTGAAGGTGAAGCGGGATGACATTCCGAAGGCTGCCTTTCGGACTCGCTATGGCCAGTATGAGTATACCGTCATACCGTTTGGGTTGACCAACACCCCGGCGGTATTCATGAACTTGATGAACAAGGTATTTCATCAGTACCTTGACAAGTTCGTGGTGGTCTTCATTGATGATATTCTCATCTATTCGAAGACACCAGAGGAGCACGAGGAGCACCTGAGGATTGTGTTGGACACTCTCAGGAGGAAGCAGCTGTATGGAAAGCTATCCAAGTGCGAGTTCTTCTTGGATCGCGTGGAGTTCCTAGGCCATGTTGTCTCTGGCGAGGGGATTTCAGTGGATCCGAAGAAGATTTCTGCAGTGGAGTCCTGGTCTACGCCGAGCTCAGTAGCAGAGGTTCAAAGTTTTTTGGGTCTGGCAGGTTATTACCGGAGGTTCGTGCAGGACTTTTCCAGGATTGCCCAGCCGATGACCCGCCTTACCAGGAAGGACGAGGAGTTTGTTTGGTCCGGGGAGTGCCAGGCCGCCTTCGAGGAGCTGAAGGCGAGGTTGACTACAGCTCCTATCTTGACGCTGCCATCTGGATCTGGTGGTTATACGATCTACAGTGATGCTTTAGGATGGGGTTTGGGTTGTATACTTCAGCAGCACGGGAAGGTGATTGCCTATGCATCTAGGCAGTTACGTCCTCATAAGAGAAAGTACCCTACCCACGATCTGGAGCTGGCAGCGGTCATCTTTGCTTTGAAGCTGTGGAAACACTATCTGTATGGAGAGCGAGTTGAGATCTATACTGATCACAAGAGCTTGAAGTACGTGTTTACCCAGAAGGAGCTGAATATGAGGCAGAGGCGATGGTTAGAGCTGATGAAGGATTTTGATATATCCTTACAGTACCATCCGGAGAAGGCCAACGTGGTCGTGGATGCTTTAAGCAGTTATCCCGTGGCCATGTGTTTGACGATGGATCGTCACCTTCTGGCAGATCTGGAGAGTTTGGGCATAGAGGTGATAGTTCCTGGGTTCGAGGCATAGATGTGGGGTCTCCAGGTGCAGTCGGAGCTGATAGACAGAGTCAGGGCAGCTCAGTTTGAGGATGAGGCTCTGAGGGTCATCAGGGAGCAGGTCCGGGCAGGACTATTGGATGAGTTCTCTATAGCGGGGGATGGATCGTTGAGGCATGGTACCAGATTGTGCATGCCGAGCGGAGGACTTCGGGAGGAGGTTCTTCCGGAGGTACACCGTTCTCAGTACTCTATGCATCCAGGAGCCAACAAGATGTATAGAGACTTGAGACAGCATGTTTGGTGGTATGGCATGAAACGTGAGGTGGCTCAGTTCGTTTCGAGATGCTTGGTGTGCCAGCATGTAAAGGCCGGGAGGCATAGATTCGGTGGATTGCTCCAGCCACTACCTATTCCTGAGTGGAAGTGGAAGCATATCACTATGGACTTTGTATCTGGGCTTCCGCGCTCTCCAGGAGAGAATGATGCAATTTGGGTCATTATTGATCGATTGACCAAATCGGCCCACTTTTTGCCTTTCAAGGTGGGTTTGTCTACGGAGAGGTTGGCCGAGATGTATGTGCGGCAGATAGTCCGATTGCACGGGATTCCAGTGAGTATAGTCTCAGATCGAGACAGCCGATTCACTTCCCACTTCTGGAGGAGTTTACAGCTTAGCTTGGGCACATCGCTCAAGTTCAGTACCGCATACCACCTCCAGACAGACGGGCAGTCGGAAAGGACGATTCAGACCCTCGAGGATATGCTGCGTACCTGTGTCTTGGACTTCGGGGAATCTTGGGAGGACCATCTTCACTTGGTAGAGTTTGCTTACAATAATAGCTACCAAGCCAGTATAGAGATGTCACCTTTCGAGGCTCTATACGGACGGAGGTGCCGTACTCCCTTGTCTTGGGATGATGTCGGCGAGAGGGTTTTGCTTGGCCCTGAGATGGTGGTGGATGCTGTGGAGAAGGTCAGGGTTATCAGAGATCGACTTCGGGTGGCGCAGGATAGGCAGCGGCATTGGGCCGATAGCCACCGGAGGCCGTTGGAGTTTAAGGTATAGTTAGATTTTTCTAGTATTTGAGTCTGATTGTGATTGTTTTAGATCAAGCTCTAAGTCTTGTATTTTTGTTCTAGGTTGATGATCTTGTGTTTCTGCGGATTTCTCCGACGCGTGGCACGATTCGTTTTGGTGGCGGCAGGAAGCTTAGTCCACGATACATCGGACCATTCCGTATCTTAGGCAGGGTCGGTGCAGTGGCTTACCGACTGGAGTTACCGCCCACACTAGAGGGAGTGCACAGCGTGTTCCACGTGTCGCAGCTGAGACGGTACGTGGCAGATCCCAGTCATGTCTTAGACCACTCCGAGATCAAAGTGGGACCGACACTCAGCTATCCAGAGAAGCCGGTTGAGATCTTGGACCGAAGAAAGAAGGTGCTCTGGAACCAGGTCATTCCCTTGGTTCGCGTTGCATGGAGACACCACTCTCCAGGTGAGTCTACCTGGGAGAGGAAGGACGACATGCGGGAGCGATTTCCATATCTCTTCGAGCCTTGAGGTAAAATTCTTTCTTTTTCTTCCTTGTTCTATTCATGATTGCTGTGTTAGTTCTCATTCAATTTCGAGGACAAATTTTTTAAGGAGGGTAGATTTGTCACCCCCAGTTTTCGAATTAGGGGTATTTTCATCATTTTTCAAGTTTTATAATTTTTAGGAATTTTATTTGATTTTATATAATTTTTAGGGATTTATTTGATTTGGTTTGGATTTTATCCAATTTGGACTTAAGTTGGAGACCCGGGTAGCCTGGACACTAGTGGGACCCACATACTAGATGGGATTGGCCCACATACCATCCTAACTAGGCTAGAAACCATAAACCATACTTCCATGGCTTAATTAGTCATTTTAGAGGCTTAATTTGTTAATTAGAATTAAACCGAACCGAACCGAACCAAACCCGAACCCAACCTAAGTCTAATGGGTTGGAGGCTTAGTGGATCCACACCCAAACCCACTAAGCCCCCACCATGGCCGGCCACAAGGAGAGCCCCCCCTCCCCTTTGCTTCTCCACAAAGCAAACTCTCTCTCTCTCTCCATTCCACTTTATTTCAAAAGCTTCTCCTTCTTCCTCCAAGCAACCAACTTCTAGGTATGCATTCAATTCCCCATTAATTCCCCTTTTTCATTTATAGCTTTCACAATAATTGTAGAGGAGATGATTCTCCACACTTTGCCCCTAGAATTTGTAGGTTTCCTAGAAATCTAGGTTAGGGATTTATTTGGGGTTTTCTAATTAGAGTGATATATATATATATATATATATATATATATATATATATATATATATATATATATATATATATATATATATATATATCACTCTATATATATATATATATATATATATATATATATATATATATATATATCACTCTATATATATATATATAGAGTGATATATATATATATATATATATATATATATATATATATATATATATATATATATATATATATATATATATATATATATCACTCTATATATATATATATAGAGTGATATATATATATATATATATATATATATATATATATATATATCACTCTATATATATATATATATATATATATATATATATATATATATAGAGAGAGAGAGAGAGTGATATATATATATATATATATATATATATATATGAGTTTGTGTGTGTGTAGAGGAATGAGAGTGGTGGTGTTTGAGTGAGAGTGTGCTTGTGTGAGTGTGTGTGAGAGTGGTAGGGAGAGTGTGTGTGTGTGTTTGAGTGTGTATGTGCATGTGTATATATGTATATAGATATATATATATATATAGGCATGTATGTGTGTATGTATTTATATATGTATAGCTACGTGTGTATGTGGTTATATGTATAAATGGATATGTGTGTGTTTGTGAGTTTATATATATATATATATATATATATATATATATATATATATATATATATATATATATATATATATATATATATATATATATATATGGATATGTATATATATATATATAGATAGATGGTTATATATATATATATATATATATATATATATATATATATATATATATATATATATATATATATATAGAGAGAGAGAGAGAGAGAGAGAGAGAGTGTGTGGGAGAAGTAGAGGAAGGATTAGAGGATGAAGAAGAAGAAGAAGGACAGCTGCAGCAGCAGCAGAACAAGCAGTAGCAGCAGCAACACTGGCAGTACAGTGACTGCCAGTTCCCCCCCCCCCCCCCTAGCTCCTATAAAACCCCCCATTTTGCCCTATAAACCCCCCTAGTATATATATATATATGTATATATATATATATGTTTATATATATATATAGTTAGATAATTAGATAGTTAGAGTTAGAGAATTAGAGAGAAAGAATTAGAGGAAGTTTAGAAGAAGTTAAGAAAAAGAAGATTAAGACGGTTAAGAAGAAGAGTAGAATTAGAAGAAGAGGAGTAAGAAGAATAAGAGAAATAAAAGAAGATAAGGAGATAATAAGAAGAGGGATTAGAAGAAGAAGAATAGGAAGAATTAGGAGAAGAGAGTTAGAAGAATAGGATTTAGAAGGAGAATGAGAAGTAGAAGTGTAGGAATACAATTTAGAGGATTTTGAGTTAGAGGGTGAAACGGAGCTCCGAGTGTCGGAATGAGATAAAACTTGGGGGAGACCTAGATTATATAAATTAGACTTTGCGGGTAGGTTTCCGAGTTGAAATCGGGGTTGTAGGACGCCGGTATCGTGTCGTACCATTGCGTATCTTGAGATATTCAAGATATCGACAATATGCTGTAAGATGGACTAGACATCCAATTTACCTAGGTATCTTGGTAGGTAACGTATGTATAGGCTAGTATCCTACTACCCTAGGGAGCACTGGTCAAAATACCAAGCGTAGGTAGGCTAACTTGGTATTGACCTAGACTAGAAATTTACCTTAGAAAAGGGTAAATTAAGATATTGGCCTACGGCCAAGATTTGAGTTTCGAAGTCCAAGATGGACTTGGATATGGGTTGTAAGGGTTGGTAATGATTAGAAATAGCCGCCTAGACCTAGTCTTGACCTTGGTTGACCACGGTTGACTTTTTAGACCAAAAGTCAACTATGGGTCAACACTTTACCCAATTTAGTCCCAAATTCCATTAAACTTGGGCAGTTGACCAAAAGTCAACTATTAGTCACCATTGACCTAGGATTGACCTAGGGTTGACCTAGAGTTGACCAGAGTTGACCAGTTGACCAAAAGTCAACTGTAAGTCAACCGTTGACTTAAATTGACCTAGATTAATTCCGTTTGACTTGCATTGACCCAGTTTGACCTAGCTAGGCCTAAAATGACTTAGATCGACCATGTATAATCTAGTTTGACCTTGTTTGACCTAGATTGACTTAGTTTGCCGTGTCTTGACCTAGAATGACTTAAATAAGGTTTAATTTGATTTGACTTTACTTCCTAAACATAGTATTGATACGTCTTGTTCTCTATAGGTCCTCGAGACGCTGCTTTGGATCCCGTTGACATATCTTATTATATTACAGACGAGTACATTCTCTGACACTTTTCCAATTTATGATGATTGTCATAATTCATGTAATTAGTGTAGATATGCTTGTTCTCGACACATTGGTCACACGGATTGGTATTCATGGATCCCGACATGAAATGTTATTCCTCGTTATCTTGGTATATCTTGTGCAAGCCCCCTTATAGTCTTGTGCAGTATATGGATACCGATTCTCGAGGAGACTTGCTCATTTCTCGTAGAATTCCGTGTCGTAACATGTCTTGCTTGGATCCACTCTACCAGTCGGGGACGGGGAGTATTAGTGTAGATATGTGGTCAAAGCCTATTGTGCACCCATTGTGCACCTATTAATTATGAGTGTTGATCATACACCCCACGTATGATTAGCCAGGCCTGTTACTATTTGTGCAAGTTCCCAAGCCGGCCACATGTTGTAGCTAGTACTCACACACCTAGTTATATGATTCTTGATTCTTGTACATGCCATAATCAGTTTACTTGCCTTGTTCTAGCTCTAGATTTACAGTTTATCTTGCCATGATACTCACATGTACATTCCATGATTTTCTTGTATATACTCTCTATTTACTGTCTTATAGCTTTTGTCATATCTTGTGAACTGTTGTTAGTTGATTGTACTCGTTCCATCCTGGCTGGATATGTTGACAAAATATTACAGATGCTGATGAGGGAGATGACTGTACCTACTACGGTCCGGATGATGTAGTGGGCATAGACTTGGAGACCTTGGTCCAGCAGGGCTTAGCTTCGCCTGACGAGACTTTACCTATTGCTTAGTTAGAGTAGGACTTTTGTACTGGACCTTGTCTCCAGCTACTTTTGAGACTGTTATTATTTTGGATTGTATTAGAGACTTGGACTTGTATATTCTTGTGTTGGACTTGACAGGTTATTATTTTTATCGTCTTGTTGTCTTTATCTTTCAGTCTTTACTTTATCATCTTAGAGTTGTGATTGAGCACTCATATATATTCATTGCTTGTCCTCCGTTCGGAGTTGACCATATTCTCGACAGGTTTTTGATATATATATATAAACTATTGTTAGAGTAGAAAACCTACAGCGTTCCACGCCGTTTTTACGGTGAGGGCTGGGCGTTGTCACGTACACGTGTCCTTATAGCGGGTGCGGGTCGTGACATCGCTCCCATCCTGACTTGACCTGTTGATAAATTTTACAGATAGCTTGGAGGTTACTTGCTAGCCTAGAGGAGACACAGTAGAGGTTGGAGTAGACAACTAGAGTTTTTCCTATTTATTTTGGTTGTCTTGAGTTGTATTTACTTTATGGATTATTGTATTTGAGATTTGAGATTTTTTCGGATTTGTGCTATCTTAGACACTTAGACTTCTATCTGCTGTATCTCTTGTGGATTTCAGTTTTATCTATCTTTATCGTATTCTATCCTAGATGTGATTGAGACTGTATTGTTATGTTACCTCCATTCGGAACGTATATACTGTACAGGTACCTTATATTGTTAGACGATTGACCTAGGACAGCGTTCTACCACCGACACTGCGGCGTAGGCTGGACGTACCCACTTCTCGTGTCCTTACTCTAGGGTGCGGGTCGTGACACGTTTTTAGTGGTGGCCCATGCAGGTCGAGTTTGTGTAATGGTATTCGAACTAGAGTACCACTACAGCCTGCAGTAGGATTAGAATATATTTTTGAAGGTACTCAATCACAGTTAGGATCCCTTGAAAGATTCCTGGGACGACCCTTGAGAATCTTATTTTAACTTCGATTTGAAAACTCTTCTTCCCTTGATTTGATTTATCTTTACTTTCTGTTGTTGAACTTGATTTGATGGATTATTGTTGAATTTGAGTTTGTATTTATTGATTTTGGGTAGATGATTGATGAATTTTGAATCTTGATGTTGGCTGTTGCATCCGAGTTTGTATTTATATGATTTGATGGATTATTGTTCAGTTTTGAATCTTGATGTTCGTTGATAAATTTGATTCTAATAGTTTATATTTATCTTTCTTGGTTAGTAAATGAATTTGATTTTTGGTATCCATTGTTGATTTAATTTGATTTTGTCAAGATGAAATTATATAGGCTAGGTCATCTAAGTTAGGGAATCTAGTCTTCTACAGTCACATTAGCCAGCATAGTGAGGACATATAGTCTGACTTTGGATATATTTCTCGGGTGTGGGAATTTAAGGTTTTCGCAGCCAAGCTAGCGGCATCGCAAAAATTTTAAATACCTTGATTCTAGAGGTATGTGCCTTAGTCGAGGACTCTGTGATTATCGTAGCCTTGCTTACTAGTATGACGAGGATTTAGAGTACCATGATTTGGATAGACGCATATGATTATCAGATTGTACCTTAAAAACTTTTGAACATGTTTTCTCTACTTTTGTTCAGTCTTTCAGAAAAAGAATTATTGGTTGTTTTTGTTTTGCTTCTCATTATTTAACTTAGGAGTAGGAGTAGGAGTAGGAGTAGCTTTAGCTGTTATTATAAACCTTTGTGTAACTTTTGCTATAAAATTCTTCATAATACAATGAATCAATGATTTTTGCTAGACCTTATTTTGGATTTGATATTATAGTTCTGGTTTCAAAATGGTTCCTTTTTTTTAACAGAAAAGCAGAACATATTCTATTATCATTCTTTTCCTGCCAATATTTTATTACCATCATTCCTTGTCTTATATAACTGTCCTGATTACATCAATTTTCTGTCTCGTATCTAATTTTGTCAGCTATACCTTGAAACCCTTGAATATTTATATCTTTTTACCTAAGAAATGTTGAGGAAGTGACGTAAATCATCTAGTTCGAAAATGACGTAATCGATTATCATATGATGATTTTTTTTGGAATCAAAATGTTGGATGTCAAATATGAAAATTCGAGATGGAGATGTGGTAAAGGTTTAGAATAGAATCGAGAGATAAATGTTATCAATTTAGAAACAATCACAGAAAATTTTGGTTATGAGTAATTCATAGATGTATTTCAAAAAAAAAAACTAATGAGGATATTCAGAGTCAACCTAGTTTTGAGAACTTAGAAAATCTTGGTTATTGATTCTTGGGAACTTTTATTCTAAGGCTATGTAGAAATTTAGTAATGGAAAAGAGATTTAATTGTATTCCATGATTATACGAAATTAAACTGGATATTGTAAGAGGGTGACTAGAGACAGAGAGAACACAAGGATTTTAAGTCATAGGAATTATTTCTAGATAGTTGGGGGGAAATTATAGAATTCAAAAAGGATAATATTTGAAGGTGAACGTTGAAGAAATATGAAGGTTGATTTATAAACAATAATAAATTTTGTATGACATAGTGGGATTGGAGTTGAGTAAATACGAGACTCGATTTAAACAAGTTCAAGGATTTCATAAACTGGATTTAGAGGTTTCGGATCTAATTTAGAATGAGGTGAAAGAATTTAGAAATTTGATTAAATGAATAAGTGTTGATTCCTAAATAAGAGGGATAAGTTTCATGGGAAATATTTTATAAATTTGGAATTTAGCCTATGGTGATCATGGAAAGGTCAAATCTTTATGACGGAAGGATAAAATTTTGATGGTAGTCATATAAGGGTTGATTTATATTGGGATTTGTGAGAAAAATATGATTGGCAAATGATAAACTGATAGCATCAGGGAGAGATGATTAACTTGACTTTCGTATGAAAACTTTCTTGTTTTTTTTCCTAAAAGGTTTTCAATATCATTGAATCCTAGCTCCCTTAATCACGACCAATCAACCTTGATCATCCTTTCTTATCACATTTATGTCTTGGGTTCGTACTCAATTGAATCAAATTTAAATATGACCTGAATCTCCATCCTTGTATGCTCGTGCTCAGACTTCGATGACCTTGTCCTCCATATTGCCCAAATCTTGATTTTCCAGAAATGATCAACTTAGATCGTCTCGAGACTAAATATTCTTAATATATATTATGATTGGATTTCAATGCTATTGACAATCGTTCTTTGAACTTTTGATTTGATTTTCTTGAACGGTACCCCTTATTGTACCAATGGCCTTGATCCTTGACCGTACTCAATTGATTTAAATTCAACCGTGACTTGGATCTCTATCATATGTTGCTCGTGCTCAAAAATCTCGATTACAAATTTTTTCGAACCTAAATTCAAATATTGATTAGCCTTATTCTTCATCATGTTAATATTTTAATTTTGATCGCAATCAAACTTCGATACCAATATCACTCGTGCATAAAACTCTGATTTATTCTTGAAAATGACTAATCATGTTCCAATCGCGATTAAGCTTCATACTATTCTTGATCGTACCGAAAATTGATGGTAGGTTATGCCTACGCTACTACCATACTCTTCATCATATCTAAATACTATTTGAACATGGTTAAACTGACTTTATCTTCGATCGTTCGAACTAACGATTATGATCATATTCGGATTTTAACACTAGTACCCAAACTCTTTTCTGACCATGATTTACTTCCTGATTATATCTAAACTCCTTGTGATTAGTCATGCCTAGATGACCCGGCATGACTAGACGACTATGAATCCCATGATCGTGATTTTAACGACCAAGACTATCGTACCGATTTTGCCTCTAAATCGTGCTTGAAAATTTTGTCCTTGATCACGACTACCGATTGACTATGAACTTGTCATGAATTGAGTGATCATATCAAAAATAAATTTTTTCTATTGTGCCTAAAATCTTGATCTTCGATTACGACTATATATGAACTTAGTCGTGTCCGAATTTGATTTTGATCATGTCTGAACAAATTTTTTGTTAATGCCTATATTTCAATTCTCTAACTGCTCGTGCTATGAGTTCATTCCTGAATCATACCTAGATTTTATTTTGGGTAACTTATCCTTGATCGTGCCAAGGTGATTTAAATCATCTTCAAATTTCTAATCACGACCGAGCCCTGATTCATGACTTAATTAATCTTGTCCATTAGATTTTGATCGTACATATAAGACTTTAATTTTGTATCTTGATTGTGCCAAAATTTTATCCTTGGTCATACCAGGTCTTGATTTTGATCGTGCTTGTGTGACTTTAACTCCGATCTTATCAAGCCTAGATTCTGTTGGTCGTGCTATACTCAGATTTGACCCTACCTTTATCATAACTAAAACAACAATTTATTATATTAGTCGCGACTCAAGTCATGCCTAAGATACTGAATCTTCGTTCTAAATCGTGCCTAGTTGATTCGACCATACTATGATTCTATCGTGCCAAATCAATAGTCGTGCCTAAACAATTTCGAGTTGATTATCTTGATCGTGCCATGGTCATTGTCTTTTTATCGTGTCTGAGTTATTGCCTAAATTTCTATCATGTTTTAACTCCCTTGCCAACCTTTAATTTCGAGGACGAAATTTCTTTAAGGAGGGTAGATTTGTAACCTCCGTTAATTGATTTCTTAAATTCTTCTTTTATTTTATTTTGTATTATTCAAAACTCCGAATTTTCTGAATCTCGAAGAGCGTGCAAATTCTAATTTTTGGGAAAACAATTTGACCGTGATTGCTATCGGTCCTTGTTGGCTTTGGTTTACTATTTTAAGCGATTTTATCCTATTGGAATTTTTCTGTCATTTTTCTTGAAACAATAAGTTATAAATATTGTTTAATACAAAGAAAATATTATCGAGTTATGAATTTCAAAATATATTTATTACTAAATAAATGATTGTTGATTTTATATATACATATAATTAGTGAATAAATTAGTATTATTTAAGTCATTAGAAATATTGGCTAAATTATAATTAGCCATTGTTAAATTAATGTTAACTAGTAATTAATTTATTAAATTATAGCTAATATTATTTTAGTACTAATTATTAGTAGTTAGCAGTTAGCATTGGGTTAGCAGTTAGTAGTTTTTCACTATTTTTCCTATAATTCTATTACATGTACAATTTTCCTTTAGGGTTTCTTCCTACCCTATAAATAGACACATTTCCCAATGTTACATAACAATTTTCTAACCTAGAAATTCCCAAACCTAATTTTTTCCTACAGGCGCCACCCTTGCTGCCTACACCCGACCACACTCCCAACACCACATCCTCCCTCCGGCCATCTCCTCGACCGTTACCGGAGTTCAGTCCGGCCGTTCTCCATTCCAGCCATCACGCCACTGTCAAAACATCCATCAGAACCATCCATCCCCCAGCCGACCACGGCCAACGGCCGACACCACCATTTTCGTCATCCACCACCAACACCATCGTCCACCACCGATAGCCACCAATACCACCAAATCATAGAGAGAGAGAGTGAGGAGAGCAGGCGAGACCCTCACCTGTGTTTCCGAGCCATCCGCCCACGCCGACGCTTCATCTCTCAGCCGCCTTCGCCACGCTGTTCAGGGAGCCGGTCCCGTTCAGATCTGGGCACTGCCCCCAACATCGCGCCGCCTACCGTGGTTGCCCGGTCGGAACGACTGCCGTTGAGTCGATTTGGTCCGCCTTCGCCGCCTGGTGCTGCTTCCATAGCCGCCCAGCCCGCCGAGCTCTTTCCAGGACCACAGCCGACCCCGGCGGTGCGCTCCGCCACCCACGCGCTCGACCCCCGATGTGAGCCCCTTCTTGTGGATTTGGGATCAGAACACTCCCCCCCTTTTTATGTTATATTAGATATTAAGTGTTAATATAATAATTTATATAATAGTTAATATAATAGTTTATGAATTAATATATATAATTGTATATATATATATGTTATGTATTAATATATAATTGTGTACATATTAGTTTATGGATTAATATATAATAGTATATATATTAGTTATATATATATTGTGTAATAGTGGTAATAATGCTGGTATTTATTATTATTTATTGTAATATTGTTACTAATATTATTAATATTATTGATTAATTTATAGTTAGAAAATTTTAGTTAAATAGTTACAGTTAATTAGTTTGCTATCAATATAAATGTTGAGATACTTATGTGTAAAGTATATAATTTGGTCTCATTATTATTTTTTTATTGGTATTATTATATTAACGTAATTACTTACTTGGAAAATTATATAAAAATGTATAATAATATTTTCAAAATATTATTAGTAAGTTTTGACCTAAATTGTTATTATAGTATTTTACCTACTTATTGTGAATATTTCTTGGTACTTAAAAAATATTTATTAGATTACTAGTTTTCAATTTTCAACTATTATCTGAATAGGGCATACTTGTGATAAATATATTGACCTTACAAATAATTTCCATAATTTCTTGTATATGTATTTAGTTATATATATTTTATTCATAATCGCGACTATTTAAGTCGTTTCGTATTTCTTGATTTGATTATCGTACCAAACCCTGATTTTAGACTTTTATATACCAAACTAGGCTATTTGGACTATTCTGGACTCATTGGGACTGCCCGTGTCGTCGTTTGGGACCCTTTGTGGAACATAGCATTGTACCTACCTCGTGTCGACACGTTCGTGTCGCGCACGTCGACTCCAACCAAATCGAGACGAGTACATTCTCTGATCATTTCATATCTTGTTAGAATTATATTCCTGCTTTAGATTACTTTACTTGATGCTGTCACGACATTATCACGGATTAGTACTATATGGATCTTTTCATGCGATGTTATCCCCCTCGGGAGCATCGGGTACATTATGTCATGTGCGTTTCACTTTTATCATGTACTCCTGTGTTTTTACCATACATGTACACTCTTGTGAATCATGTACTCTCATGTTTACGGAGCCCTCATGTATACTATCACGTGCACCCTTTCATGGACCTTCATGTGATATCACGTATAATAACATAACCTGCTTAGATCCTTGTGTATTGATTGAGGAAACGGGGGAGTGCAAATAGTCATGTGAACAAATTCCATAGTAGTGTAGATCATGTGAAACTCCTTAGTGTAGATCATGTACTAATCTGTCCTGTTCACATGTGCTATCCTGTACTCTACATCACTAGCCACTGTTAGTTCTCTATTTATAGTAGATATTTCTATTACAGTTCTCTTTCTGTTTACATTCTGTACTTTCTTTCAGTTTTCTGTATCTTACTCTACTGTATGTTTATATTTTCTAACCTGCTATGAACTGTTGAGATGTATTGTGCTCGCTCCCGTCCTGACTGGACCTGTTGATAAATTTTACAGATAGCTTGGAGGTTACTTGCTAGCCTAGAGGAGACACAGTAGAGGTTGGAGTAGACAGCTAGAGTTTTTCCTATTTATTTTGGTTGTCTTGAGTTGTATTTACTTTATGGATTACTGTATTTGAGATTTGAAATTTTTCCGGATTTCTGCTATCTTAGACACTTAGACTTCTATCTGCTGTATCTCTTGTGGATTTCAGTTTTATCTATCTTTATCGTATTCTACCCTAGATGTGATTGAGACTGTATTGTTATGTCACCTCCATTCGGAGCGTATATACTGTACAGGTACCTTATATTGTTAGACGATTGACCTAGGATAACGTTCTACCGCCGACACTGCGGCGTAGGCTGGACGTACCCACTTCTCGTGCCCTTACTCTAGGGTGCGGGTCGTGACAGACATTCATTGGTCTCAGTTGATTCTTTATTATTTTGTGGATGAGATATATACTGCCATGTTAGTTCTATAGATTCTGTGACTTGTGTATACTAGACAACGTTCTACCGCCGACACTGCGGCGTAGGCTGGGCTTGGACACAGACTCGTATCCGAAAAGCGGGTACGGGTCGTGACATGTTCTTCTCATCTTCATGTCGTATGGCAAAATATATTTGTCTGGTGCAACTCCGAAAGTGGACAAGTCTTCGACTATATTCTTCTCTGTATTGTTCAATCGTCCGACATACAGACGACCCAATAGTGTTTCGACAATCTCATGGTTGTGGATTCCATTCTTGACTTCGATGTCCACTTCGCTTGTTCTACGTTTATATATGGATCATGAATGGACAATCACATTTCCTCGTTCCAACAGTTTTTTTTGAAACTTTACTTTGGATAACTGTATCTTTCTTATGGCTTCTGAACACACCACCTCTTTCACATTAACCACCACAGTTTGTTATCCTGGGCGGTTTCAGACCGATCTGGATATCACAAGAACTATATTGTTTTCCCATCCAACTTCTCGGCACCAATGTAGCGCTCCTTCGCTTGATTCAAACCAAATATCGGTCCAGAATAAATTGCCTACATCGACGGCAATTTGAGGAGGTACCGCAATCTCGGAAGATGATAAGTAATACAATATAACTTAAAGTTAATAAAACTAAACAACTGCACGAATGTGAAAACTGCTGCAAATAAATAGGACTGCAGACATCATCATGGTAGTCTACTGTCTTTACAGGACTGCCACATAGTTGACAGTCCTGTTTTAGAACTAGACTGTCAAGTGTGTGGTAGTCCTCTAAAGACAGTGGACTGCGATGGTGGCTGCAGTCCTCTGTGTCACAGACCCGACTTTCATCCGACAAAAAGTTAAAATTTAATTACCAAGAGTGCTTCCGAAGCACCGATGTATTCTTAGGACGTAGCGAGACGAGAGTCTAGTACATTTGATGATCCGGGTTCTTTCATGTTCATTTTTCTACATTAAACATATATAATTCAATATTTATATGTGAAATTAATGTTGGAAACTCTAAACATATATTAATTCAATGACATACCAAATGACGGTAGAAGTCAATGAAACTATTACTAGAATTTCCACCCACAATCTTCATAAAATGTAGGTTGGGGAAAAATTTGGGCTATGGTTTAATTCTATGACCTAAAATGTTGGTAGAGAAGAAGAGGGAAGAGGAAAAGAAAAGAAAAATTGATATTTATACTTTTTTGTGGGCCAAAGAAATTGAATGACAAATTTGTAATATTTTGGAAAATTTTTGGACTAGTCCCAAGTAAAAAGTAATGTGCCTTAGAATTAGCCTTTGGGTAATGTGACACAAAATCCACACTCTACTCTAGTACTCTCCTTCCCCTCTACTAAAACCCGACACTTTCCGAAAGCCGCCCAAAAACCCCCGGAAAAAGAAAGAAACACCATGCTGAGAACAATCACAAGAAAATCACTCTCCCGTCCTTCCTCCTCTTCCCCAAACCTCACTTTCCTCAGAGCCATCTCCTCCTTCCTCACCTTCTCCCAAGTCCCACCAACCCTCCCCCGCCATCAAAATCCAATCTTTCTCCTCAAACCCCCCATAAACCCTAACTTCCCCGAAATGGGTCGTTCTCAAAATCCCGTCTTTCCCCCCCTACTCAAAGACCCCACCTTCACCACCTCCGCCGCCGCCGCTGCAGCCGAAGAGCTCTCCGAGACCGACGAGCCGCCGCGAGAACCGATCCCGATGTCCCGTGGGAAGCTCGCCAGGCTGCGGCGGCGGCAGGCGAAGGTCGAGACGGAGGCGTGGGAGCAGGCGGCGCGGGAGTACAGGGAGTTCCTGGACGACATGTGCCGGCACAAGCTGGCGCCGAACCTCCCCTACGTGAAGTCGCTGTTCCTCGGCTGGTTCGGGCCGCTGAGGGACGAGATCGCCGCGGAGCAGGAGCGGTGCAGGGGGGAGAGGGCGCGGGCGGGGCACGCCCGCTACATCGGGCAGCTGCCGGCGGACATGATGGCGGTGATCACGATGCACAAGCTGATGGGGATGATGATGGTCGGGGACGGGGTAGGGGGCGGGGTCCCGGTGGTGCACGCCGCATGCCATGTCGGGGAGGCAATCGAGCAAGAGGTCCGTAAGGTCCCGCGGATGTTAACATTTTGTATGTACTAGCAGAAAGGCTCGCATGACACGAAGCACACCCATCAAAATGGGAATATGAAGGCCACATTTCTTTATGCTCGTCATTGTCTCTAGACATCTTATGAGTTACGATTCAAATTCAAAGTTGAACTCCGTCGGAGGGAAGATAATCATAGGGAGGTAAAATTTTGCGAGGAAAGGAAGCATTTTGTATGTTTTAATTAGGAACCGAAGATGGCAATGTTCTAGGTTCTTAAAGTATGCTAGACCTATGTTTAATGTCTCCCACTAAATATCAAGGCTTGACCTACTAGAAGGGTAATTTGTCCAAAGAAGTGGAGGCTGGCTTCAAATGATTCCCAATATTGTATTATATATTGCAATTGTCTTCTTGATTTGGGTGATAGGTAATTAGGCATGTAATCTATGTTGCATGGACACAAATACGATGCACTATAATACCAACTTTCTTGTGTCGAAATGTATGCTTGAGTGTCCATATTGTATCGAATGAATCCGATACGTTTCCAGCACGTAGAGACATGGACATGACGTCAACTTTTGGAATGCCCCTGCTTTAATAGCTTGTAATGCTTACTTATTGATGAATGGTGAATTGAACTCATGAAACTTTGTTTTATTCAGTAAGCATAATACTCATAGTCTGATAATCATAGTTACAACTTCCGGCATTGTTTGGTAACAGGTTAGTGGTAGTGCAGATTTAACACGTCTTAAGCTTTCCAAAAGCATAAGGTAGCTTTTGGCAGTGAGTTAAAGCTAGTATTCGGATGCTTCAACCCATCCTAAAGTTGCCAAACACCTTAAAGTATTAAGGGTATTAGGGATCCAGGTACTTCATACAGTTTATTATAAAATATGTGCAAATTTGCTCTTAAGATCATGTTTTGTTGTGTGTGATTCTACGATGATGTTTAGTGCTTTTCCTCCTTGATTCCTTGCATTGCGAGCTTGTATATCTTCTAAGTTTATTTCTGGGGTTAATCAGGCTAGGATCCACCGGTTTTTAGAAAAGACAAGGAAAAAGACCAACAGAAATAAAAATTCTGCATGCGAGGAAGGTGATAATGTGACTACAGAGCAAGAAATTTTGAGGAAAAAGGTAACACTTTTGATGAAGAAGCAAAAGCTGCATCAAGTAAGGAAGATAGTGAAAGGGGAAGATGAGGCCAAACCATGGGGCCGAGATGCACAGGCCAAGGTTTGCATTTTCCTTGGTGGTTATTGCCTAGAGCTTCCTTTTTAATTTGTAATTTTTTTATCTTTATCGTTTGTGCATCTGAAAGTATGTCTTGTATAAATATACTTTTTTCTCAATACAGGTTGGAAGTAGACTGATCGAGTTGTTGCTGGAGACAGCTTATATACAACCTCCTGTTAACCAGCTCCCAGATGGGCCACCTGATGTTCGCCCTGCATTTAGGCATTGTTTAAGAAATTCAAAGAAGGATCATGAGTAAGACATTTGCTTTCTAATCAGATCTGGATAAGTATTGGTCTTCATCTTTAACCCCTAATTTCTTCACGTGTCTGCAGAAAATTCAGCAGGAGGTTTGGTTTTATTGATTGTGATCCTTTAGTTCGCCAAGGGCTGGATCGAACTGTAAGTACATGTCCATCATTCTAAAAGATTTAGGAACATCCTAATCATATTAGATCCGTTAGCTGTCTATGACGATAGGCTTAGAACCTGTTATTTGTTTAACAGGCAAGGCACATGATGATTCCTTATATGCCTATGTTGGTGCCTCCGGTAAATTGGACAGGGTATGATGCTACAACTTTCTGATTTTCCATTCTCAATTCCAGGATCTATTAAACTATCTATTATCCTATCTTATTTAACTTAAATCTGCTTCATGAGCATAATGTTCCTTCCACAGTGCTACTGGCTAGTTGGCATTGCCATCCTTTTCCAAGTCATAATGTGGTTAATGCATATGTAGAAAATTGCATTGGGATCAAATGAAATATCTTTCATTGAGTATTTGAGTGGTTTGAGTAACTACATAGTCCCACTAACTTAACACCATGCATCTAGTAGCAAAAAACTATGGTGATATGTTCTGTACTTCTAGGTACTACTATCTATTTCCCTTATATTGTAGTAAGTGACATGAAGGATATTAGCTACTTTGAAAGGGGTTATTGTCAATTTTTGGCTGTGATATATTTTTGAATTATTCTTTATGACTTAGGATAAGTGAGTGTTAAGTTTCTCCTGTTGCAGTTCAGTCATATATATCTCTGTCATGTTATCCTAGGCAGATATGACAAAGGAGCACATCTATATTTGCCATCTTATATTATGCGCACGCATGGATCAAGGCAGCAACGGGAGGCAATCAAAAGGGCACCAAGAGGCCAGTTACAACCTGTTTTTGAGGTTTGTCATTTTGAGTTTATTTCTTTAACTTTAAAACCAAGATTAGGCAGAAATATTTTTTTTATTGATAATGTTTGCTGACTGTTACTACTGAGTATGCCATAGGCCTTATAGTCTTTTATATACAAGCTCAAACTTGTTTCTCAATTGCAGTATTCTGTGAGAAAGCTTGTAGAGTTCCATCTTTTACTTGTCATAGGGTTTCTCCCTAAACTTTCGATTCGATGAATGTTAGAGAACTTACCCCTTTCTCATATTCTTTCACGTTGTAGTCATTTCCAACTCGTCACTGCCTTTTAAAACTTCACTGTCATTTTGGAAATGTTCCATGTTATTCTTTTAATCACAGTCATCTTATGAGTATGAGAAATGCTTATCTGCATCTGCTGTATTTGTTGCGTTCCTTTCTGCTTTTAGCTTTATCATTTTCCTGTCTTGCCTGATGATATCATCAAGTTTAACCGTAGATGGCTGCAACATCCCTCATTCTTGCTGTACTTGATGCAAATTCTTACATGTAATGGCTTGTTACTTTTATTTCTCATCTAGCCTATGTATCTTGTTCACCGTCTCATGATGATGTGATATTCTCCAGGCCCTGAACACACTTGGCAATACCAAATGGAGAGTTAACCAAAGAGTTCTTGATATTGTGGACAGGATATGGTCTAGTGGAGGCTGTCTTGCTGATTTGGTTGATCGTCAAGATGTAAGTTGAATTTATACTTGGATGCTTTCTGCTACAGATAATAGTATTCAATGCAGTTTTGAAGTAATCTCTTTGTAGAGTGTGCTGCATGTTTTTGACATAGAATTATCAAATATACTTGCGGTACAGATTCCCCTCCCCGAGAAGCCTGATTCAGAAGATGAAGATGAAATTAGGAAGTGGAAGTGGAAACTAAAAGGAGTGAAGAAGGAAAATAGTGAAATGCATTCCCAACGGTGTGATGTTGAACTTAAACTTTCTGTAAGAAATTTCATGGCTCAATTATTTGCAGAATCATGTCTGACTATCAGAGATCTGCAGAAATATCACACCAATTCTTTGTATCTGTAAACAGGTAGCTAGAAAAATGAAATATGAGGAAGGCTTCTATTACCCTCACAACTTGGACTTCAGAGGCCGTGCGTACCCCATGCACCCCTATTTAAATCATCTTGGTTCAGATTTATGCCGAGGGATTTTGGAGTTTGCAGAAGGACGCCAATTAGGAGAATCAGGCTTGCTCTGGTTGAAGATACATCTTGCAAATCTATATGCTGGTGGCGTGGACAAGCTATCATATGATGGCCGTATAGCATTTACTGAGAACCACTTGGAGGATATATTTGACTCTGCTGATAGACCACTAGAAGGTAAACGATGGTGGTTAGGTGCAGAAGACCCATTTCAGTGTTTGGCAGCTTGCATTAATCTTGCTGAAGCATTAAGGAGCCCAACACCAAAGACTACTATTTCACATTTACCTGTGCATCAGGTGATTGATTGTTTCCGATACAGATATTATTTGTTTGTCATTTTCATTCATCATTTTCATCATTAAAACCAAGGTTCATAGTATCAGCCGATATCGACAGGTGTCCCATTGTTTTGGTTTGTCCCAATCTGATACCCACATTTTGGGCTCTCTTTCCTGGCCAGTTCTGCAAAGGAAAATTAAAAGAAACAGAGAGAAGTCCAAAAAAAATCATCACGACAAAATATTCATTCCCACCCATTGTAAACATTACCATTTGTCAAAATTGTACATTTATAAATTCACAACATTCACCTTTCTTAGAATTATTTCATAGAAACTATCCATTGTGGGTTTACTTCGTCTAGAAGCAAGTAAAATACATAAAGTTATGCCTAAATGTATAATCATTTTCGTAATTGTTAATAATTTTTTTAATGTTTGGTTTTGGAAACCAAGAAGTCCGAAACTCCGATTTGAAATTGTCAATACCGATACTTATAAGAAGGGTCTGAAACCGATTCCGATACCTATACTGTGAACCTTGATTAAAAATTGCACACCGCGAACTGCACACTGCACACGCTGTCATGCATATCAATTATTCTCGAGGCAGTTGACACTTGTACTCATTTATATACTTATTGACCTAAATTATTTTGTTGCAAGCTTGTATCATTAAACCTTTAGACTTAGTTAGATATGAGTTCTGTTCAAGGTCTGAATATCGATATATAGGTTCAATGTTCAGTTGGGTTTGTCATATTGCATGATATCTAGTTGATTTGTATAAAATATTGTACATTCATATTGAGCACCTAAAATATATCCCGAGTTTGAAGACATTAGTAGAAATAATCTACTTGTAATATTCTAAACGACATCATATTTTATAAATAATTATTTAGGAACTATATTATTAGGTGATCTTATCGTACAAAGGCAATTTATTTATATACCTGTATGCAAAGGTCAAACCATAATAGAAAGAGATGTATTCATCTATACAATAAGGGACAGTTTGGCAGCCGACAACTACCATGGTTATGTACGGCAGGGGAAATAATATACTTGTAATGTCCTATATGTCATCATACTTGATTATTGAGGAACTGTATTATTAGGTCATTTTATCGTACAAAGGCAATATATTTATACACATGTATTGAAAGGTCAAACCGTGATATAAGGAGATATTTTTATCTATACAACGAGGGACACTTTGGCAATTGACAACTACGATAATAAGTACATAAGATCACAATATGATTGTTGTGATGGGTTGTCGATGAAGACTACAATGGGTAAGAGCTTTTAGTGGGGAGGCGGGATTGCTACACCGAAACAAAGCTGGTTGACCGGAGTTAATAACTGGCGCCTAGGAGCTAACGCCATTTGTTCCTGAATCCACGAGGAGAATTGAAAACACCAAAAACCTTTATAGAGGAATAATAATATCATTTAAGATTTTAAATTCCATACACGAGGTACCTTTTGTAGGCTTACAAATAAATGTACGGTTCGAAAATCCATCCTTAAAATGAAAATTACTAAAAGATAAAAATAACTAAAATAGAAAATCACTAGAATGAAAATTGCTAAAGGCGGAAAGCAGAAAATGAACTATATTTTGTGCCTCTTTAGTTGGATTCATCAGTAAAATAAAAATTAATTAGTAATATCTTATGTCTTTCCAATCAGATTCTTAATTAATGCGTCACATCTTATGCCATTATATCGGATCCAATTAATGAACCATATCTGATGCCTCTTCATTAGGATCCTTCCACACATTAGGTTTTCCCAGCTTGAATAGAACTCTTTTACGAGTCCGGAATATCCACCTCTGAACTCGTAGAGAATAATATTGCTTAGCGACCAACGTGTTGATCTAACTCATTCTGAAGTGCTCTCCAAGGCCGCTACGTGTAGCTCTCTAACCATATCTTCCCAGAATGAGGTCCTCGATATGCACAGTTGGTTGTTGCGCAATAGAAGGCCTTCCTTCCTGGATATGGAACCCGGTTACCTCATGGTGCAAATTGATACGTTTTGTTAATTAAGTATCCAATTGAAGAGGCATACAATATGCCTTATTAATTAAGGATCTGACTAAAGAGGCGTAATATTTGTGTCATTAATTAAGGATCCGACTGAAGAAGTATACGATATGGCTCATTAATTTATGCTTTATGGAAGGATCCAGCTGAAGAGACAAAATATGGTTCATTAATTTTTGCTTTACTCATTTAGTAATTTTTCACTTCAATGATTTTCTATTTTAGTATTTTAGTATTTTTCTATTTTTAGTAACTTTCCATTTTTGGGTGTACATTCCAAACGACACTTTTATTTGTAAGCCTATAAAAGGTACATCATGTATGGAGTTTGAATTCATCTTGAATAATATTAGTTTTCCTCTCTAAAGAGTTCCTCGTGGATTTGAGACCAGTGGCTTAGGAACAAATAGCATTAGTACTGGCGCTGTCAATTATCATCTTTGCTCAAGCAACTTTGTTCGGTATAACAATAATCACTCCTCACCATCATCTCCATTGACAATCCCTTACAACAACCATATCTTGATCTTGCAGTACATTACAACGAAACTAATAAAAAAGTCCTATTTCCATCTAATTTGTTGTGTGGTTTTTCTTCATCGCACATCAACATAATTGGAAACTGGGAGCCCATTTAGTTTTCATATCAAGTGGTGGAACTAAAGGAGACTAGAGGGACGACATTTATTATTACTTTTTATTTGAAAAATTGATGCATGCTAATTAGTATAGTCTACAAGTATATGGTTTTAATGCACACCATTATATTTTCCTAGCAAACAAACAACTTGTTTAGCTTGGAAGCTTACTATATTTTTAGAAATTCAAAAGAAACTACTTCCAAATAGTTTCTGATTGCCAAACAATGTTAGAGATTGTGGAGTTTGACCAGATTTCCTACCGTGCATCCAGCCCCAAATTCGTTGATCTAACTCGGTTGTGAGTTGGTTGGGGGGGGGGGGGTGATAGTTTCTTTTTGATAGGTGGCATACATGACTAGTACGAGTTTGGTCCGTATATCAATTAGTAAGGGTAGTTCGGTAAATATACTGAAGTTGCTTGTCGCTCTAATCTCTTGTAATAAAAAGGGTTTCAATCTCTTGTAATTCCAACTCTTTCTAAATAATAAAATAACTTTTGTGCAGTCGTGGATGTAGAAGAAGACAAATCTCCGAACAATGTTAAATCTTGTGCCAACATTCACAAAAAATAATCCCTAAGAGAACAAAAAGTAAAGAGTTACTCATCTACACTTATCATACTTTATGCTTATGTTTGCCGGTGTCTTAAGCGTTTGTTAAAGGATCTGCAGAGGGAGAAAAAGGATTAATGTTAACAATGATAGAAACAAAAAAGTTTTTATATTACAAAACTTAGCATCACTGTAACAGATTTGCTGGTTATCGTTGCTGACATAGAATTCAGAGGCGAAGAAGACGAACTAGAGCAAAGAGATGAAAAGGGAGCTTCGCCTCTTATTTGAAGAAAAATATTATCTAATTTCTGCCGGTAGCAGATAGTAGTTACTGATGTTGATGTTGTTGTTGGTCGTTTTTGCTTGAAGACTAGTAGTCTAGATGCGAGAGAAAGAGAAAGAAGGGATATGTTAAATCCACAAATAGGTTTTGATATAAGAACCGGGTTAGCCGGAGATAGGTAGCTACTTCTTTTTCATCTCCTATATATTAATTCAAATTTCAACCCAAACCCATATTAACCCGGTATTTACCATATTGGCTGGAATTTAAGCATATTGGATATCGGTCAATATATCGGATTTGGTCTGATATATCACCAAGATTGTCCACAAAAAAGGCTTAATTCAACTAAATACCCTCGACTATTCCCGTTTTTCGACTTGATACCATATACTTTCATGTTATACAAGTAAATATAACTATAATTAGATAACTTGATATCCTAACAGAGTTGATGAAAAATATAAAATGACAAAAAGACCCTCTACTTAATACCTTAACTATTATTATTATTGTCCCTATTTTCATCATCATTCTCACTCTCTCTCCTCTCCTTTCCCTCTCCCCATTGGATGGCAACATACGAAGTCGTCGGAGTCGGCTTCCGCCATTCGTCGAGGCTGCGACAGGCGTTCGAGAGAGGTTGGAGCATGAGGAGGAGGGAGGAGGAGCGAGTTTGGAGCAGGTGGTCAGTAGAGCGTTGGGGATCCCACCTCGGTGGTGGTGGTGGCCATCGTTGTATGGGGGCCAGGAGTCGGGGATGAGGCTCCCGCCGTCGGATCGAGAGGACTAGCAGGCCGAGAGCGGCGGCGTTGGCACGCTGGGATGGGGCCGGGGTCTATGTTGTGAAAAGCGCGCTTAAGTGGCGCTTAAGCGAGATTTAGAATTAGGGCACCTCGCTTAATGAATTTTCGCCCCAGAAAAGCGATTAGCATTTAAGCGCGCTTAGGCGTCACTTAGTAGAGCCTCGCCTCGCTTTAGGCACCTCGCTTAACGATTTTTGAATTTTTTTTAAATAAATCGAACCGAATATTTTGTTATTTATATAGTTGGATAGTTGGAAAACTTTAAATAGGAACTTTAAAAACAACTTTTATGTTTGATGGTATTTTGATGACTATGTAGTATGTATACATTGTGTGGCTTGTAGTTTGCATTTTGATTCTAGTATTTATATTGTTACTTTGTTTGATTGATAATTGGTATTGTTATTCATGCATATACTAGTAGGATTTATAAAAAATGTTGAAATTTATGTGTATATACTATATAGAGTATTTTACGTGTAGGAGCAAAAGAAAAAAGTGAGGCGCTAACTAAGCGTCGCTTAAGTGCCATTAAGCGAGGCGACAGGCTCGTCGCCTCGTCTCGCCTCACGCTTAATACAACATAGGCTGGGGTTGCGCAAAGGTGTCAACCTATTGGGGATCCGGCTTCACGAAGATGTCGACTATGTCGTCGATCAAGAATTGAATTTCGTGGGTGTTCCCTAATGGCTAATCTATAGAAGTATTGTTCATAGTTATGCTTTGGATTTCTCTAGGTCAGTCTGCAATTTTTTTTCCTTTCTATTTTATTTTTCTGAGCAATTTGTAGGATCGATGGCACCTCTAGAGGGGGTGAATAGAGTGCAGTGAAAAATAATTATCAATTTAAAAACTAAGCAGGTGAAACAAATATATAAATAAACTTAAATGCAATGAAATAAAACAATAAGTGGAGGCAAGAAAGCAATACGCAAATACCAAGGTTTATACTGGTTTTCCTCTGAGAGGACTAGTCCAGTTTGCGAGAATTCTTGCTCGCTATAATCTACTATTTTGAATAGAGATTACACCGCGTGCTTTACTCCGAAGAACACGCCAACTTCAACACCGTCGTGTTTTTATCCGAAGCCCACGATCAAACTTCAAAACATCTTTATGAGAAAAGCTTTTATACGCCAAGCTTGTACAACTCGAATACTCCTAATCGGAAACCACCAGCACTAGAAGAATGGGAGTTGTCTTGGAGATTTGAAGATTTAAGCTTTGTAAAGTAGATAGAAAGCTTAGGAATAGATAGAAAAGATAAAGATTGAATGAGTGAGTAGAAATGAGAAATTCTTCTCTTTTATAGGATTTTCTAGGACAGTTCGGGTAGAACTCGGTAGGCTAATGTTCATAAATTGAACGTTGCAGATCTAAAAGAATAGGAAAATGCAGCTGACCAGGAGTGATCCTAGGAAACCGAGTTCGGGCAGAACTCTGGCCGAGTTCAGTTGCTAGGGTTTCAGGGTCATTTGATTTGGTTTGACTTTTGGATATTGGTTTGGCTAGAGATTAAAAGATAGGTTTGTTTTTGGTTCAGGATAGTACTTCTAAATGCCAGTGATCCCGACGTACAATTTTCTAGACTTAATAAAAGAAAAATACAGAATAGTGTAAAAATACAGTTGAGACAATCTGCGATCTTCTGTTTCTTTTTATATCGAGCTCGGAGTTTTAAGTGAATTATCGAAATCAGTTTGACCATGGCTGAATGGACCAACATAATTGATGGATTTAATTTGGATTTTTGGGATCTAGAGGCAGCACATGAGTTGCTAGCATATAAAAGTCAGATCTTTGCTTTGTTTGACACATTGGGCTCCTTTTTATTTTCCTTAATTATGAGTGTGTTCTTAAGAATGCGAGCAGCTGACCCTAGCTATGCTTGGTAATTCTTTTGGTCCCGTTGAGGGATCTCGGCCGTTCAGCAGCCCATGGCGGCGGTGGACGTTGCTCTTCCTGCCCCCTTCCCTCTCCTTCCCTTGTCCTCCCAGTGGAGTCAGCTCTTCCGCCGGTACCTGTGTGGCGCCTCCTCCTATGCGGCTTTCCGTCGAGACAAGGCCGGTCAGGGCGGATGCAGCTCCTTCTCCTTTGTCGTCGGCAGCGGCGGTGCCCCCTTCTCCTGCTCCAGCTCCAGCTCCCCTCCCCTTCGTCCTCCCGGTGGGTGCTTGTCATTCCCCGTTATGGCGGGCACTCCGGTGTCATCCCCTTTGAGCCGTTTTAGGGCTCATAGTTCTGGAAGGGTGAGGATGGCAGCGCCTACTCCCTCATCCTTTCTCCCGCCCCTTGTAGTTCTGCAGTGCCCCGTCCCTACATCGTGTCCCGTTTTCGTTCACGGTGTGCGCGAGAAAGGAACACTGTCGCTACCGATTCAGTCGGGACCGATAGATCGGGATCGGTTGAATCGGTCGAACGGGAACGATTGAATTAAGATCATTTTCTCGTTATGGAAATGCTTCTTTGGAATCAAGTCCCATATTCAGCGGGTTGCGCCTCGAGGATTGGCTCTGCGGCCGAGTCGGGAGAGACCTCTCGTTGCTTTGCTTTCCATGCCGCACTGGCTTTGGCTTTGGCTTTCGTGAATGCGTTTTCGTGAATGTTTTCGATGGTTTTCATGGCTTGGTTCGAACTTCGCATTCGTATCGAATTCCTTGAATAACACAGTGTTCTAATCAGTTGCTTATGCGATTGCAGGTGATCGCGTAGGCGACGTCTAAGCGCAGCCAACCAGTCCCTCGCCTGAAGCAAAGACTAAGGTGAGTGGTTGACCTCCTTCGCCTCGACCCTCTGTTTCAAAATCAATCATGAAACACAAAGGCAATGCTTGTCGCCATAGTGTAGAATCAATGAATTGAGGCACGATTCTTCACGAAACTTGCTAAAGGCAACTTGGAATAACTGCATCAATTAGAGTAATTTACTTTGAAAATGTAAGTTTCACACCAAAAAGAGAGAAGATAAGGTTCTAGAAAAGAGAGAATTATTTCATGATCTGCAAAAACGGTCATTGGACAACTTGTGCACAAGGTGTAGTTTCCTCGAACGGTTGTCTAGGCCAAGAAACCGATTCGGCCCGGGAGGAACGAGTTATAGCAAGCGCCAGCAATGAATTACAGCGGGTGATTCGGGAACTTTCGCATAGGGCTCGCTACCCGCCGCGAAAGGGTCGCCGTCTAACCCAGCTATAGTCCGTGATGGCTTGACATTGCCAGTGACCTTCACACCCTTTCACTGCTTGAACTAATGCACGTGACACGGGATGAACTTGGATAACTGCTCAATGTATACAATTTCATATACTTGCCTCAAAACATGTTAACATGCAAATCGATCAGGATGGTTAGAAAGATCACCAAATAGCTAACATGTTTTATAAAACTGTTTGAACCAAATGCAGAGCTTGGGTTTAATTAGCAACTCGCCAGTATATGTGATCGTACTGACCCTCGCTCTTCGCAGGTGCTAGGAATAAAAAAGAACACGCCAACTGACCAAGGCGGCGTTTGTGCTTTTGAAGCTTGGGCCGCGCGTCGAAGACTCCCGTCGCATCACTTTTGAAGACTCTCTGCAACAGTCCAAGGAACATGTCTCGGCCTCCCTCGAATCCAGGTGGCTGGAATACTTTTGTTGTAAATGAGGGATGTATGTATGAAATGGCTATCTCATCGGCACTCTTTTTGTAATTGAGTCATGTTGTAAAGCCCGCGTGACACGATTGTAATAGAGTCTGTAAATGATGTTTATTTTCAATAAAATTTCAAGTTTCTCTGTCTCAATGTGTTGTTTAATTTGTCTGCGCTCTCTCTCTTAGATGTGTTTCGGATTACCTTATGACTATGCCTTGTGCGATCGCAACCTAGGTTCGCACGACATCACGTCCGAGGGACGACTATCGATTCTTCAGAATCGAGGCGTGACATAATGGTATCGGAGCACGGCTTTACGTCCTTGGCCTCCAGTCTTGAGTCTCTAGTCTCGAACCGTTAACCTCGTGTCGATGAGATGAGTTGTTCCATACGCTGAACCCAAGACATTTTCTGAAACTAACGAAAGTTGCCTTTTTCTCCAGGAGTTGCGGAACCTCGGGCAGAGGGCGAGGCGAGCGCTTCCAGCGGCTCGAGTAGTTCCGAAGCCGAGCCTTTCTTCAACCCAACGGGGAGGATGCCTACCGAAGCCGGACCTTCCGACAATCCTATGGAGCGGATGCTGCATATGCTCGAAATGCAGCAGAGGCAGGCCGCAACATTCCAATAAGAAAGCAAGAAACTGCGCTTGCAGTCCGAAAGGCGACATGCCCAATTTGAAGCCCGGTTCGAAACGCAATTGAAGATGCAGCAAGGGCAACTTGATACGCTACGGCAGTTGGTGCAAACAGTCGTGACCAACGGGAACTCTGTAACCCGTACTGTCGAACCCGTGACCCGACACATTGAAGTTGCACCCGGGGAGCCTTCGTCTCAGCTTGCGCCGCCAGAGAATAACATCTTCGACTATACCAACTTCAAGAAGGCGTTTCGCACTTCTCCGGCACCGAAGACCCTTCCCTCACGATCGACTGGTTAGACAAGATCGAAGACAACTTCGAGCTCCTCGGCATCGATGAGGCCAAGAAAGTCGCTTGTGCTCAACTTCAACTTCGATTGAACGTGCACGACTGGTGGGCGGTACAAAAGCAAGCTATCCGTCGCGATGATTCTACCGCGCCGATCTCCTGGGCTACGTTCCGCAAGGCCTTCGAAGTCGCGTACTTACCTGCAGCGACCCTCCAGGCAAAGGAGAACGAGTTTATGCAGCTGAAACAGGAAAACATGATGGTACGCGAGTATGTTGCGGAATTCAACATGTTGGCTCGATTTGCGGGTGTCTACCTGCCAACGGCGGCGAGTCGAGCACGGAGATTCGAAGTGGGCCTGAGGCCTTCTATTTCTGCTCATGTGACTGTGTCCGAGTATCAAACATTGGGCGAATCACTTAACCATGCCCTTCGTCTCGAGCCTCATGTCACACCCCAGAACCAAAATACTGGAGAGCGGGGGCAGACACAGCCAGCTACGTATATAGAAGTGTAAATCACTTCGATATACGGTCACGGCTGTCTAGATGTATGAGGGTTTATCTACAAGCCATCAGTCTCTTATGGTCAAGAACAAGTCTAGTGTCTCAATCTTAAGCAAGCAATAATAGTTACAAAATGTTAGACCATCAGATACTCAATAGTAAGGCGTCCCATACATTTCATATACAGATGATCATGAAGCTAGTCGTACAAAATGCAAGGACTAGCAAGAGTTTCAGTCATACATGATCAACCCTAGGATTTGTTAATCATGTTACGGCCCTTAGGCAGACATGAATTGAAATTCAACACGAGCTAACACTTGCTCGGCGGCTAAACGCCTCAAAAGAATAATTTTACAATAGAGCGGAAGAGTAAAATAAAACCCACTCGTTGCCAGGGTTACGTCTAGTGTTCACCATCTGGCTGGAAGGCTGGAAGATCCTCGGGTGCTACTCCGAAATCTGGCTATACAAAACCAGCTGGGTCAGACCCCAGAAAGAGCAAGTGCCACAAGGGAGGCTTCACTTAAGAACTAAAACCAACATATTAGCACATAAGGACATAAATGAATAACAAAAGACATGATTTAGAGAAAATATGGTGATAAACGATAAGATAACTAAAGGACTATTCCGGTAACCAAGTTACAACTCGTAAACTAAACAAGGACCGGGGTTGTAATCCTTCACCTGAACAGAACTTAGTCTCTAACCAATTATCGATAAAGCGAAGCATAAACAGTAACGTGCTGAAGTAACCATGTACTGGCCTTGTCTAGACAAGACTAGACTAGACTCCATTCATCAATCACGGTCAAGCAACAAGTACGACTTGATACTTTAACTAACTAGGGTTATTACAAGCCTAGTTACTAGCAAGATGCAATGAGATGTTCCGGCAGTCACAAGCCCTGCAGCTATCCAGGTTATCCAGGCGAGGTTCATGTAAGAGTTATCAATAATTATTAGGTGACTTAGAGTGCAACACATGACAGTGTGCATATTACTTGTTTCAAGAAGTGTCCCACATGACAGTGGGTTGGAAATGTGCCCTACTCGACGCCAGACTACAAGTCCATTCAAGGCGCCCAGATAACGGGATCGCCTGTAACTGGAAACATCTCTCTATATGAGCTACTTTGATCAATCTAGTAATTAACCTAGTCAGATTCAGCATGAATCCCTGACCGTGATAATCAGGAATCCATGTCCTAGACATGATGCAAGACGAGACATGTAGCTTATACAGGCACAACCAAGAGAATCAACCACGGTGTCAATACAAGAGTTACTTAGCAAATTCAGGTAGCTGTCGCATCAGTGTTCAAGATTATCATGTCATGTCAGGTTACTTATCATGTCAAGAGTGCGTCACGACGGACCACTATCAAGAATTATCATGTCAAGGTTGCTGGTCAAGAGTGCACCACGACGGGTCACTATCAAGAGTTATCATGTAAAGTCACATTGTCATGTCGTATTTATGTAAGTGCACCACGACGGGTCACTATCAAGAAGTTGTTAGAGAGTGTACGTGCCACACCAAGATTGTGTTTAGAGCTCAGAGTACATGTGCAACATGAAAAATAACATTATAGGACTTAGTCAAGTAGAGAGTACAAACAAGGTCACAATTCACACTAAGGACTATGGGGTGTCATGAAGAGCATGCACCCAAAAATAAATGTGTTGAGAGTGGCATGTGCCCAAGGCTATGCGCCTAAGGACATGCGCCCACATGTATGCGCCCACATGAGTGAGGCAGGGTGCATGGTCTATGCCCAAGTCCTATAATGTGCAACATGAAAAATAACATTATAGGACTTAGTCAAGTAGAGAGTACAAACAAGGTCACAATTCACACTAAGGACTATGGGGTGTCATGAAGAGCATGCACCCAAAAATAAATGTGTTGAGAGTGGCATGTGCCCAAGGCTATGCGCCTAAGGACATGCGCCCACATGTATGCGCCCACATGAGTGAGGCAGGGTGCATGGTCTATGCGCCCACATACATGAGTGAGGCAGGGGTATCATGGAGAGAAAATGGTTTTGGGAAGGCATGCGCTTGGAGCTATGCGTCCAGGGCTATGCGCCCACAGGCATGCGCCTGCATGCATGCGCCCAAAGGGTGGAGTCAGGGTGCCTTGGAGAAAGTCAAGAGACTCACTCTATAACAAGTGTGCGCATGACAGGGTCTATGCGCCCAAGGAAAGAGACATGGTGCACTTGTGCGCATACAAAACTATGCGCCCAAGCCAGGGAGGGCCTTGGGGCTATGCGCCCACTAGAGGGAGTAAGGGAGACTTGGGCGCATACATATAGCTATGCTCCCAAGGAAGCGTGCAGTGGACGCATAACAAATCTATGTGCCCAGCACTGTACATCTTCCCCAACCCGAGAGCACAAGTTCATTGAACCCATGAACTTCTCAAGATCATAAATCTCTCAAAATAAATCGAAATCTGGGTTTTCAAAGGTCTAACTTGAGTAAAATTGAATTCTCTACAACATGGAACAATCAAAACTTGAAAATAATGAAGTTTGAGAGATCAAAACCCAAGAAAATCAAGTTTTGTATAAACTTAGATCTACAAAAACTAATCCTTCAAAACCAAAAATACCAAGTACTAAATAGCCTTAGAATCATGTAGGGAAGATAATGGAACAACAAAAATGGAGTTCCTCCATGAAGCAAGCTAGCACTTGCCTTTGGAGGGGGAGAGGTTTTAATGTATAACAAGAAGAGTTAATGGGAAATAAATGAAGGAGAGAGAGTGGAGTTGACTTATATAGTAAGCCTCACCATCTCAAACCAAACCAAAACCAAACCAAAATAAACCAAGCAAGCTAAACCAAGTCAAATTGAACCAACCAAATCAAATAAACCAAGTCAAGATTAAACCAAGACTAGGCTAAGCAAGACAAGTCTAACTACGGTCCACCTGATAAATGTCAGAAATCCGTATACGTATACTGAAGATACGTATAACGGAAAACTGGAGTGACACCTTAATACCCCCGGTTGCCACAGGCACTGTGCATACCTACAATCACAAGCGCCATGGCAACTCAGGAGGTAACAATGCGCACAAGCGTCCAAACCGCGACAACGGAGGCAGAAATCAGGGAAAGGACTGAGTGCTCTGCAATTACTGCCACAAGGAGGGCACGTGGCTAATGAATGCCGAGCGAGAAGCGGAGCATGCTTCGTGTGCGGCCGAACAGACCACATTGCACGCAACTGTTCGGAGAAGCTGAACCAACGCCCCGTACAACACCAACAAAATCGAGACCAAGCACCTCGGGCTTCGCAGACTGTGCCACAAAATGGCCAAGACCGTCGTCCCAATGTCCAGGACCGCGTCTACGCCATGATCCGGGATGAAGCGTTCGCATCTGACACAGTCGTGACAGGTATACTGCATTTCAATAACAAACCTGCTCGTATACTGTTTGATTCAGGTGCCACGCACAGCTTTATATCGACGGATTTTGTCGTCGAACACAAATTCCCAGTGACACCGTTAGGCCTTAATCTTAGCGTCAACATACCGTCGGGCATGTCATTACTTGCAAACTTAGCCTGCGGAGACGGAATCATCTGTATAGGTGGTCAAAAGGTCGGTCTTGATGCGATAGTTCTAGACATTAAGGACCGCGACATCATTCTGGGAATGGATTGGCTCGGCCCTTGCAACGCCACCATTGACTGTGCAGAAAAGGTCACCTTCCGTATAACTGGAGTGCCTGAATTCTGCTATTCGTGTGGTGAGGCGTCGCCGACTTGCATGGTGATCTCGGCAATATCGGCTCGAAGGATGCTTCATTCCAGATGTGAAGGCTATTTGGCGTCCGTTCGAGACATGAGACATGATGGTGCAAACACGGGTCAGACCGACGTTGTGGCAGAATTTTACGACGTGTTTCCGGACGAGCTGTCTGGCATGCTACCTGATCGAGAGATTGAGTTCACCATTGACACATTTTTCGATACCCGACCGATCTCTAAAGCTCCGTACAGAATGGCCGTCGCAGAACTTAAAGAATTCAAAGTACAGTTGCAAGAACTGCTCGACAAGGGATACATACGGCCTAGCGTCTCGCCATAGGGAGCCCCTGTGTTGTTTGTTAAGAAGAAGGACGGCTCAATGCGTCTTTGTATCAATTACCAAGAGCTGAACAAAGCCACCGTCCGGAACAAATATCCATCGCCTCGCATAGACGACTTGTTCGATCAGTTGCAAGGCGCTTCGGTGTTTTCTAAAATTGATCTTTGCTCGGATTACCATCAACTCAAGATTAAGCCGGACGATGTGTCGAAGTCAGCCTTCCGCACTCGATACAGCCATTACGAATTCATGGTAATGCCGTTCGGCCTAACGAACGTCCCAGCTGCTTTCATGGATTTAATGAATCGGGTGTTTCGGCTCTTCCTCGACAAGTTCGTAGTAGTCTTCATCGACGATATACTCGTCTACTTGAAGGACAAGCTGCAACACGCTGAGCATCTACGGACCGTGCTTCAGACCCTTCGAAAAAATCAGTTGTATGCGAAGCGGAGCAAGTGTGAATTTTGGCTGAGCAGCGTCGCATTCCTCGAACACATCATTTCATCCGAAGGCATTGCAGTCTACCCAAAGAAAGTTGAAGCCATTGTCGATTGGAAACGACCAGCGTCAGTCGGCGAGATTCGAAGCTTCCTTGGCTTAGCAGGATACTACCGATGCTTCGTGAAGGATTACGCGAAGATCGCATTGCCTCTGACTCGCCTCACACAGAAAGGAGTCGCTTTTGAATGGTAAGACGACTGTGAAGCTTCCTTCCAGGAGTTAAAGCAGTGGCTCGTCTCGGCCCCGATACTCGCACTTCCAGAAGGGACTGAGGGATTCCAAATCTTCAGCGATGCGTTCGGCCAGGGTTTGGGGTGTGTGCTAATGCAGCGGAATAATGTGATATCTTTTGCTTTCCGACAGCTAAAGTCGCACGAGAAGAACTACCCCACCCATGACCTGGAGTTAGCGACGATTGTGTTTGCGTTGAAATTGTGGCGTCACTATCTTTATGACGTGGCGTGCACGATCTATACGGATCACAAGAGCCTCAAGTATCTATTCACGCAGAAGGTGCTGAACTTGCGGCAAATGCGTTGGCTTGAACTGATCAAAGATTACGATTTGACTATTGACTATACGCTGGGCAAGAAAAATGTTGTGGTAGACGCTCTGGGTCGGAAGTATATTGCCTTGCTATCCATCGACCGCAGATTGCTATGTGACCTAGATGAGATGGGCATCGACCTCCGGGTTCGATTCAGGGACGTGCAGTTGCAGCTAGAGCCGAGCTTGCGAGAAAAAATCAAGACCGCTCAGAAAGATGATCCGTACCTGAAGAAAGTGCGAGAGCTAATTTCAACGGGTAGTGTGACCGACTTTGCGGAAGATGAAACCGGCGTGCTTCGATTGAAGGGTAGGCTATGCGTTCCGGATGATTCCGAACTTAGAAAGAAAATATTGACGGAGGCACATTACGCGAAATATACCTTGCATCTAGATAACACGAAGATGTACAAGGACCTCCGCACGACCTTCTGGTGGCACGGAATGAAGAGAGATTTGGCACTCTTCGTGTCGCAATGCATGGACTGTCAGCAGGTAAAAGCTGAGCATCAGAGGTCGAACGGGGAGATGCAGAACATGGTGATTCCGGAATGGAAGTGACAGCACGTATGCATGGATTTTATTGTTGGTCTGCCGAAGACGCCGCAGGGAAATGATACCATCTGGGTCATCGTTGATCGACTAACTAAGTCAGCGCACTTCATTGTCATTAAAGTTACTTGGAGCGTTGTTCGTCTGGCTCAGATTTATCTTGACGAGATAGTACGGCTGCACGAAGTCCCTGTATCCATCGTCTCTGATCGGGATGGCGCGCTTCTGGAGTAGCCTTCAGTCGGCTCTAGGTACCAAGTTGCAGTTCAGCTCAGCTTACCATCCCCAGACCGACGGCCAAACAGAGCGTGTGAATCAGATTCTCGAAGACATGTTACGGCTCTGCGCAATTGACTTTAAGTCGAGTTGGGATGTTCATCTACCTCTGGCTGAATTTGCATACAACAATAGCTATTAATTATCACGCCCCGATTCGACAAACCGTTCATCCCCGTTTCCATTATGCCGAATCGATCGTCCTCGCTAAGGCGTGATGCCATACGAGTCTGGAGTTACACTCGTACAAGACAAGAACGTTACATTTGATCATTTTTATTGAAACATCAAGTTGAAACTTCACAAATCACATCAGAATTGAACACGCAATTTAGGAAGATAGAAATATGCTTTTCATTCATAGCTTGCAACGAAGTGCAGGTCGTAATTACATTGGATGCCGTTGCGGCTACATTGATTGAATCATAAGAAATATACTCGACAAGCTGCCTGAACTAACACTTGTCGTTCCATACATTCGTCCCTTTTATACATTGAAAGCCTTCGATGAATTGACTTCAAAATACTTCAGAATAGGAAGAGCTTCAAAACGTCTCTTCGAACTTCAGCTTTGGCTTAGCAACGTGCACCCCAGAGTCCTCGTCACCTGTGGGATTGGGGATTAGTACACTTGGAAATGCACTAGTGAGCAGGACGAACCCACTTGTCTAAACCGACTCTGATTGTTAAGGTAGGCATGCATTGGAGTTTTCTTTCTATTTAGAACTAAATGAATTCAGTCCATATTGATAGCCTTCCATTTGAAACAGTAAACATCATACAGTAAAACAAAGTATTTTATCCCAATTCTTACCACAACCGTGCTCGTCCCTGCATAAAACATAGATAATATTTAATACCTGCATAAGACAATATGTGAGCATGCTACTATCTTATATGTGGTCATTGGTGTTCGCCACCACAAGGGACAATTATTAATGACATTACGACACACCTTCAATGACATTACGACACACCTTCGGTAGAGCCTCCTTGGCAAACGTCGAAGAGGGCCAATTTCTCCCTTCCCCCTGGGGGGTCACGGGTCAGACCTGGGATTTGGTGCCCATACTAGCTGGACGGACGAGATGGAGTGCGCCAGGGTGGAGCCTTCGGATAGAGTGGCTCCCTCTTCCGATGACTCCAGTTTGGGTGCTCCGGTAGACTTAGCTTCGGTGGACGAGTCAAGAAGTTCTTTGGCTCAGCTTGAATCGTTAATAGGCATCAGTCTTGATGGTGGTGGTAGTGCCCCTGGAGGCATGGTCCCCTCGTCTCAGTTGTCGCAAATTGGGACAATGTTAGACAGGGAAGTCAGAGAGTTGAGGTGCTTGCAGGTCAAAACGGTACAGGTTGTGGAGGATGACAAATACAAGCGGACAAAGAACCACCATAGAGCCATCCCCCAGCATCTCATGAACCTGAGGCCGGCTTCTTCCCGTTCCAAATTTTCAAGATCTTCTTCCAAGTCTAGGACTTAGGTCTTTGGGCGCAGGTTTTGGCTAGTCTAGTTTCTAGTGTTCCTTGACTAGTCTTCTCGTCAAATGTATCCGATATTACTTTTCTGAGTTTATTTTAATCTTTGGAGAAAAAAAAGTGTGTTCTTAAGAAAAATGGTTTTTGTTGGTTTAACTGATTAGATACGTCAATTTTGTGATATATGGATTTTGGGGAGATTTTGAGATTTGGGTTTTTGATATATAGGTGGTAGATGAGCTGCATGTCAAATTCAGATCTTTCCTATGTTTGGTCATATGCATTATTTTTTTTTCATCCTTAGTCTCTTTAAGGAATTTTTTTAAGGAAAAACAATTGTTTTTTTTTGATATTATATTTATATAAGGAACAACGGAGCAATGTTGAGGAAGAATAACACCCCGATCTACACCAGAACTCGAGTCCCCATTTTGGGAAAATTAGGGTTAGGGTTTGTGGATCTGGGAGGTGAGGAAGAATAACACCCCGATCTACACCAAAACTCGAGTCCCCATTTTGGGAAAATTAGGGTTAGGGTTTGTGGATCTGGGAGGTGAAGGTGTGGGACCGGAGAAGAACAAGAGGGTTATTTGTTTTTTTTATTTGTTTGGATGTAAAAGTTAACGTTTACTTAACAGAGGGTAGCAATTTGAAACTTCTCAATAGTTCATGGTATATAGCGGTATAATATTAAGGTTTAGGGTATCAAATTGAAAATGTTGAATAGTTGGTATTTAGTTGAAAAAAAAGCCAAAAAGAAACACTGGCCATATGGTGGTATCGATCGAACTTTACATGCTGTCCGTCTGATGTTACTAACATGTTGGCATTTTAAACAATGATCTTGTTGAATCTGGGACATGATAATGTTATAATGAGATGCTTGTAGGTCGTGACTTTATTGGTCCAATTTCACATGCATCTTCCTATTTCTAGAAGATGAAAGGGAATGTATACCCATTTGCATAATATGTAGTCTTTGTTTTCTCCTGTTTTGGTACTTGAGTTAGTTAGTGTATGGATGGGATATACTAAAAGCAAAGTATATTTGCATCATTAGTTTTGGATCCTTATGAATATCAGTATCGACGGTTTTCAGCATTTTCACTGGTATGTTTCAAAGCCCAAAACAAAAATGATTATTTTAAGAACTAGAAAAATATTTGATACATTTGGGTATAATCTTATGTATTGTTTGTTGTTTCTGCTAATTTTGAAAATAATATTAAATATCGCTGAATTATTCATATGCAATAGATATTTTTTGTTTATTCCTTAGACTTAGACATAGTATACTAAAAGCATAGGTATATTTGCATCAAGGTGCCATATTGGTTTTGGATCCTTATGAATATCAGTATCCGACAGTTTCAGCATTTTCAGTGGTATCAGATCAAAGTGTTCGGAGTTCTAGATTTCAAAGCCCCAAATAAAAATGATTATTTTAAAACTAGAAAAATATTTGATACATTTGGGTATAATCTTATGTATTGTTTGTTGTTTCTGCTAATTTTGAAAATAATGTTAAATATCGCTGGATTATTCATATGCAATAGATATTTTTTGTTTATTCCTTAGACTTGGACATAGTATCCTTGCAATAGAAGGTTTTGAAATGGAATATTATTAAGATGTATAAACTTTGTAAATTTGTGGTATACAACTTCGAGGAATGGTAATGGTTACATAATATTTAAGGAATTTTATCGACACACAGTAGCATGTTGATCTTTGGCACGAGTGAATCATTGTTTTCTGCCATCCTTTTTTCTCTTTTAAATTGTCTTTGTTGAATTTACTTGGGGACAGCCACAACTTGGGCTTCGGCTGGTTTCGGTAGGTGAGTATAGGACCGGACATTCCAAAAACAATACGATACTGCTAACACATATCATTATCGGCCGATTAGGCGAACCTTGATTTGCATGCACTTTAGATCAGTTTGATTAGGATCAGTGCTACAAATTGGTTTTGACATTTTTTATACTGTTTCAGCCTGTAATTAGCCAAAGCAGGTAACCTCTTATATTGCAGACTCGCATTGCTTTGCCAGGTTTGCTACTTTCTGATTCAATGTAGCAATAAATCATAACTCTTCCATCTAATATTAAATTGAATTTATTTTATAAGAGTACCTAAAGTGACAATAGAACCAAAACTGTCATATTGAAGTCCAGCATAGACCAAATACTACAACTGTGTATTTGGTACCTTTTTACTTAAAAGAAAAATTAAGTTATGGCACATAACCTTTAATTTTAAATTGGAGAGACTGGTAAATGGGTCACAAATGACAAATGCTTTACCCATTAGCATATCGCATACACGGTTAATCCTCGATAGATTTAGATGGATACAGAGACCATTTGTGCCTCAAGCATAATTTGATGATGGATGTTGGAGTATCCTTAAGTTATTTAGTGCTAGCCTGCTTGGTGAAGTATCTCATATGTTTGTGCCTTCCGAATGGAAAGGGGAAAGAGAAGTGAAGAAGCAGGAAGTTATATTTAGACCAAGTTGTATGTGCCAGTAATTCTTAGAAGCTGGGTTTGGCTGCCAAGATATAGTCAAGTTCCATTAAAATTGTAACATATCTTCATCTCATGATTGTACACTTTTATGATAATGTATATTATCTGCAGGAGGATAGTTGGGGTGATTCTTTACAATTAAAAGAGGGATAACGTAACCTTCTTCTACATATAGAGGCCAAATGAATTTGTAATGCACAGTCAGGGATGCTGTGGGCATTCTGATTAATAATAGGACTACATTTGAGCACTGTTGGGTCATTCTGCCAAATAATGGACAAATGAAAGCAAAAGGCTTGAGGTCATGCCTATAATTTGACCAAGCTTTCTTTCTTGACCCGATAACAAGTTAGGTTACCTGTGAAATACTCATGAAGCAATCTGGTTTAGCGAAGGCTTAAAAATGGGTGCATGAGGGAAATGTTTGTAGGTTGGATATCATTTCTGCTTCAAAATCTTGTAACAAGTTTTTTGCATATGCTAGTCAATTTCATTTTTATAAGCAAAAAAGGTTATTTTACTATAGCATATCTATTCTCAAATTAAAGCTAACACTCCTTTATGTTTCCCGTATCCGAAACAATTTTTATATTTCTCTAATGTTAATGCAGGATGGATCATGCAATGGTCTTCAGCACTATGCTGCTCTTGGAAGAGACAAGGTGAGAGTTATTACTGTAGGTCTTTTTTTTCTCAGCAACATGCTTTCTGCGACTATTACTGTGGAATTAGTAACTTAATCCTTTTAATTAATGATATAATTCATATCCAAGTCAGAGCACACAAAATCAAGTGAAAGGGAGTTGCATCAGAGAATCATTTCTTACATGCCCCGACACCATCTAATTTAGAGTTTGGCTTAATGATGCTCAGCTGTAGGTTTGTAACGGATGCCAGGAGTCTGAGAGAATGTATGTTGATTGTTCAAATCTTTTAAGTGCTTTCGTCCAAGTATAAATATGCAATCCTGTTTTGAGAGAATTGTATAAGAAGTGTTGTCTACTCGAAATCCTTGAAGAAGTTCCACACTTGATGACACCGACTAGTTTCTATGCATTATATATTAATATAGTATTACCTCAAAACTATATAACTTGACTTCTGTCAAATATTGGTGACATAAGAAACTCTATGATTCAATTCTGGAAGTTCCATGCTATGATTGAATCAAAGAAATTTGGAATCAAGTATCTTTGTTATCATATGTCATTACATTTATATCATTATAGTGATCATCTGCAAGTGAATTATAACAGAGATTAGTTTATCGATGCTCAGTGGATCAAAGTGTACAAATGTAAATTACTTCTGCCTTTTCCATACTCAATGCACAGTTCTATCATCTACCACAGTGCCAAATTGACAGAAAATACACATACCATTTTACCATATTCCATCTCTCCTAGATTTACCTTTTATTATAAACCCTATACATGATCAAATCACAGTTAAAAAAGGTAAGAAACCTGTAAATACTTCAAAGTTTCTGATTCCTCAAAAGAAAATGAAAGTTAGGCGCCTGGTGGCATTAGATTTGGCAAGTGGTACCCTACATATAGATAAGACATGGTTAAAGTGTCCACGGTAAGGGGTAAGTGTTTTTCATGAGAGTCGACTATATTCAGTTTCTATAGGAATTTTGAAGTCTTACTAATTGTTTATGGCAGAATAAAAGGAGTATTCCTTTATATAAAGGCTAATAAAATTCCTTATCTACAGGAAGTTTAATATGCAGAGATTTGCATAATTTAGGGTCCATGCAACAACAAAGTTGCAACTTTGATTCTTGAATCATAGTCTATCCATTATATTTTTGGTTTGGGTTGAGACTTGGTATGCCATTTCATTTGTCTGATATAAATTTACAATGCAAGTGGGAAGAACTATAAATTTTGTTTTTAAATAATTGGGATGATAAGGAGAAATAAACTAGAAATTGAGAGTTCGGTTTCATGGTTCAGCCAGATATTTCATTTTGTTGTTATGAATTTATGATCCATAGTCAATCTGGATGCTAAGATAAGAGTAGAGAATGGTTAGATGCTAAATAGAGTTGTGGAGAGAAACTTTGGGATGTGGGGGTTTTAAAGTCGGCACTTGTATAAAAATCAGGATTAGTCGGCGCCCGGTGCCCGACATCCATGTTATTTGGGGTTTATGGAAAATTTTCAACATTTATTTTTGACTGTTTAATGCCTAAATTAGGCGCGACTAGGCACTCGGTGCCCACCCGACTTCCGTCTAGCGACTTTTACAACCTTGAAAATTAGTAGCACAAAAACAGAGTAGATGATGAAATGTAACTTCAACCAAAAGACAAAGAGAAATGAGGGGGGGGGGGGGGGGGGAGTACTTATAGATGGACAATGAGTGATAGTTTCTTGTATATAGGATCATCATTCATCATGATATTTACCGTGATGGAGAGATTGGGAAGGATGTCATGCATATAATTAAAACTAGATGATTGAAATGGAGGAGTGTTTCTGGAGTTCTATGTGATTGCTTTTGAAGTTGAAAGGAAAATTCTATAAGACAACTAGAAGACTAGCGATGCTTTATGGATCAAAATTTTGGGCAATTAAGAAACATGTCCAGAAAATTAATGTAGGCGAAATTAGACTGTTACGATAGATGAGTGGAGATATATTGAAAGATATGATAAGAAATGAGTGTATTCGTGAAAAAGTTAGAGGTGGCACCAATTGAGGACATGGACATGTTCAACGATCCTCTAGGACTAGAGGTAGACCAAAACGAACTTATTGAGATTTCAAAGAAGAATATAATTTTTTTTGTTAGTGTAACAAAGAAGATGGCCCTTAAGAGAGGTGAATGGAAGAAAATTATTCAAACAGTCCAACTCAAAAATATGGGATAAAGGTTTGATGTTATTGTTGTATGCATAGTGAATCTGGAACCAGGCCTAAGCGTCATACTTGAAAAGTCTTTACATTAGCCCACAAGTGTTATTTTCTAGTGTAAAAGACTCGAACATGCATATAAAGTTAGAAACCCAATTGGCACTAAGAGAGCATAAACTTGTCTTGCGTGCTCTCCCCTTACATTTGTTTGTTTTACCTCTATCTATCTCCTCATTCTCTTTGCAATAGCCCATTGTTCGCCTCTCTTTCGTGTGAGCTGTAAACTAAGGAGAGACTTCTTATTAAGGAGATGGATAGGAGACATTACAATTTCCATCATCATCCAACCCTTCTCTCATCAAAATGGGATCGTGTATGGAGTGTAAGAAGCTCTATAAAATATTTGATAAATGTTTTATGACAGGTCAACCCTCTATCTTGGGGCCAAATTCCTAGCCTAGGTAGCTATGCTAATGAGAGGGTCATTCCATAAAACCTAGACGACCATTGGCATGTAAGTAGTCCTACCTTTTGGATATGCAGTTGAAGCTCATTCAACCAAGGAGCACCTCTAAGGATACAATTTGCTATAGAGAAGTGCATTCATCTCTATGGCACATTGAGCCAAAGAATGAAGGATATAAAAACATTGCCTAAGAGTGAAGGAATGATAATTCCATGGGATAGTTACAATTTGAATCCTTTTAATTCAAAATTATAGTTACTGGCTTTACATTTGGCCTCGGTAATCTAAAAGGACTTAATAAGTGACAACCAATTAAACTTAAATTCAGAAAGTTATTCAACGTTCTAGAAGACCTCATCCAATATGCAACATGCATGATCTGACTCATTCAGGCCCGCATATGTATGGTATGTGGCACACAGTTAAAAGGCTGAGAGGGAGGGCGAGAGGGAATGATGAAATGGCGAAACGAGGCAAAACCATTGGCAACATGGAAACTGAAAACTTGACGGATCATGATCAATCCAAGATTGGTTCCAAACTCTGTTGTGAGGAAGAATGAGGGAGAAAGTATTTGAGCATTTGGTTTCAACCCATTGCTGCTGCTATTCCTCCTTTAGACTCCCATCTCAACATCTCACTTTACTATATACTATTCATATATGCGAATTCCCATGCATGATATTTCTGTCTATTTTAGGGTTAAACTAACAATGGGCCAAAATATGGCATTCACGATCTAAGACTGCCATGCTTAGAGTTGGGTTAAGGCCTGACTATTGAATTCCCTGGGTCCAAAAATGAGTGTAATATGTTTGACCAAATAGATCTGTAGATACTAAAACACCTATATAACATAATTCCTCACCCTTAATGCATCGACCTGGTATCTGGTTAACAAGAAAGAGTTGACAGCTTATAGCTTGCAATCCAATGACAACTTGCATCAGCTAGGCAGGTTAAACAATAAATGTAGTTCAAAATGAGGAATCCAGAGCTTAGTTCCACAATCTAACACTATTCAGTTTATCCAAGCAAAGGTTAAAACCATGATCTTTTTGCTAAAAGGAGAGAGAACCTAGATACGAAAGGATTTACACCACTATGTCTAGTGCTAAAATAATAAATATATAATCAAAGACAATTAGCTTCCCGTTCTAGTCTCTCCTCTTGGTTATGGAATCACTAATTTATTCCCTGATGCCAGTTTTGGGATAAAAATTCTCACACACACAAATAACTAGCAATCAAGACGAACGAAAGTGCACTGACTTTTCCATTTAAGTACTGTACTATCATTTCGGTATGCGGTTTCAAGATATTGAACAACAATTATAATTGGCTGCTGAGAGTTTTCTGACTAAATCCATCACCAAATCAACACTACATTTCTTATAATGATTAATTATTGGATCATATTATATTTATATTTATCAATTTTACTTTTCTCTACGACATGCATGCTCCATAATAAGAGTCTGATATGCTTTCTCCATTTCTTAAAAAACCTGGATAACTAAAACACTTTATTTATTAACAAAGACTTGACACATTCATAATCTTCATATCCTATTCATTTGTAGTCTGCACCAGTAATCAATGGCATAGCCACATACGTGTATTATTTATTTTAAGATTATAATTGGCACAAATTTTCCATGTCATAAAGCTGGTATGAACCAAAAGAATTGCTCGTATCCATGCCCCTGACCTTTCATTTGACTTTCTTATAGTATAAAGACTTAACACATTTATAACCAACGTTGACTTCCTATTCATTTGTAGTATGCGCCAGTGATAAATGACACAGCTAGATCAACATCATCATTATCATCACCCAAGCCTTCTCCCATTAGCTTAGGGTTATCTTTGGAGAATAAGAAAGCTCCATAAAAGTTTTGGCAAGTTTTTATGACCGGCTGCCGACGGAAAGTCAACCCTCTATGTTGGTGTTAGTTACAATATATGAACCAAAATAATTGTTCACATCCATGTCCCTATAACTTTCTTGTAGTTTTTGTACTTCAGCATAGTTGTGTAGCTTTGTTTCTGAAAAATTTATATTAACTGTTATATTCAGCTGGGGGCTATTTCTGTCAACTTGGTTGCTGGAGAAAAGCCTGCAGATGTTTACTCTGGAATAGCTGCTAGGTATGATGCTTCTGATTGACTACTTATTCTTCCTTCTGGTTTTCAATTCACTATATCATCTTGTAGAAGTTAGAGGGCCTCTATTCTTAAAACTTCGCCTGTTCTTTGAAGTGATGCCAGCTGATATCAGTTACTCCAGTTTTTGTTTTCCTTCATGCATATAGTTATGGAGATATTTGAACTTAAGTTTTATCATTTGGAAATTATCTGTAAGATTTGACATATGCTGGACTTTAGTCTAGATCTTGCGGTTCTTAATGTATCTTGATACATACACCAATGGACCTGCATTAGCTTGCATGCAGGAAGTGGAAACTGAGGAAGAAGGTAGGAGACAAATGGATGGATGATTGGAAATGAATTGGTTCTAGTGCTTCAGATCATATATTATGGAAACTCCACGAAAATCAGGTTTAAAAAATATCTTACCACAGAAAATGAGAAGAAAGGTACAAGATCAGCATAGTATAAGATATCTCCTAGTTACTGAGCTCAAGTTTCGAGGTTTGCCTTTACCTTACCATTCTACAGCTGACGAGTAATATGGGTTCTCACTGTTGGAGTGCAGTCACTTAGGTTGATCTTCTTAGTTAGCTTAATAACAAATAATGGTTGGGCAATATAATTACTTAATGCAGTTGAAGTTGAATCCAAGCTAGACAGACCTTCAGTGCGCCAAGTTCCTCTAGAAGTTCAAAGTCTTAAATGGGGAATTCCTACATCGTAAAAGCCCACCTATTCAGGCTAGATATAGGCTGGTAATTATACCACCAATTGGACAAGGAAGGATCCATTAGAACATGTGCTTATTATTTGTTTCCTTTTTAAGTGATTATTGGATTTATTTACACCAAGTCGTATCTGTCCAACACGACATACGCACACAGACATGTGAGCACACAGATATAGGCATCCTTCCTGCCTTAAAAAAGGGCGTCACAATGCCACGAGGCTCCCCCTTACGCAGGGTCTGGGGAGGATCATCCTGCCTGCATGATAAATTTTTTAAGTCTATCATTTCCATTACTTCTCAATTATATTGGCTGGAGCAACAGCCAGCAACACCCCCCCCCCCCCCCCCCCCCCCCCCCTGCACATGACACATTGATAATCTAGTCTTTTAGATATGTTTGTGACTACCATGATAATGTAGAAACAGCGATCCAACTCACCAGGTTGATCCACAACCTTCACATTATTCACATACAAATGTTATGGCACTCAAAGATCTTCCTTTCAAATCACCAGTGAAACCTGACATGATGGACCAAATTGAGGGAGACAGCAATCTTCTAAAATATGTGTTACACATCTACAGATTATCCAAGATGGATTTTCTCCATCTTATCCTTAATTGTCACCATTTCCGTTCATACATATTTTCTTATCCTAGCTTTTAATATACTGGCTCTCATCCCTCTTTGCTTAATCATTTCAGCTAGCTCGTGTTTGGTCCTAATGGACTGTACATCAATGTAAAATCATTATCGAGTTTAAATTTATACTATGCTGCAGATTCATATTTTTAAAAGGAATTTGAACAAACTCTTGTCTATTTGCTATTTCAATTTAGGGTACTTGATATAATGCGGGAAGATGCACAGAAGGATCCTGCTACTAATCCAAACGCCCTTCATGCCAGGCTTTTGATTGATCAGGTTAGCATTTTCAATTTCATAATTTTTCCTCACCTCGAATCATTTCATTGCTGTTTGTTTTGATTGGAGTTTAATGTACAATATAAAACTACCATGCATCCCTTATTCAGACATTGTACTGTGATGTTATTTGTATTTCTAGATTTTTGTTCACATTAGGTTGTGAGGCTAAGGTTTTTTTTTTCCGCTTTACCTTGTTAAACTACATGGTGATATTATCTCATATCACAGGACCTTCCTGTTTATTTGTCTCAAGATAGCAACTATGCTTCAAATTTCCATTATTTTTGTTTACTTGGATGATCATAATCCTTTCAGATGCTTACCCTCGTAGATGATTTTTCTTGTCAATAATGACTAGTATGTTTGATAATGTTCAGACCTCTCTCTTACTATTTGTCATATACTATTTTTAATGTACAAAGTAAATTCGATCAATGATATCATTGATCCTATACTTTTTATATGTCAGGCTAATGGTGAGTTGAACAAACTTTTAAGTTTTAACTCTGTTTTCACTGGATCAGGTGGACCGCAAATTGGTCAAGCAAACTGTGATGACTTCTGTGTATGGTGTTACCTATGTTGGTGCCAGAGAGCAAATAAAGCGAAGATTAAAAGAAAGGGATTTTATTTCAGATGATCTAGAGATATTTCGTGCATCTTGTTATGCAGCTAAAGTAAGGAACGACTTTCACCATTTCCTGATCCTATCTGTTTCTTAGTTTCATTTGGTGTGTAGATTAAATTTTTTTGTCAAGATAAGCATTATAATGAGATAATGTTTTTTTTTAATTGAGCAGACTACCTTGACTGCACTAGGGGAGATGTTTCAAGCGGCTAGAAGTATCATGAGCTGGCTTGGGGAATGTGCAAAGGTTTGATTTTACATCAGTGCATGTTGCATTTTATATGATTCATGTGATGGAATTATGGAATGGCTCTCTAGGAAAATATTATTCTGGTGACACTTTCAGTGCTTACATTGGTAATTGTACTTTAAAATTGGTGTGAGGTACACACACATACATGCAGGACCGTCCAAATGAAGGTAGTAGAAGACTTTGCAAGGTTCGCAATATCGGTATCAGACCATTCCTATGAGTATCGGTATCGGCAGTATCGGCGGTTTCGGATCGGAGTATCGGATTTTTTGGTATCAGAAAAACAAATAATTATTAATAAATTATTAACATTTTAGAAAATATATTTGATATATTTAGGCATAATTTTAAGTATTTTTACTGTTATTTCTTGGTAGTTTTGAAATTGAATGAAATAATAGTCACCCTTCTCGATTGGTTTACATGTGATAAGTTTTCTTTTTTTAAATGCTTTTACAACTTTACTACGTTTTTACACCCTTGTTGATTGGTATTTTTCATTTAATTGTCTTTGCCGAATTGACTGGAAAAGAGACCCCTAATGTCGGTATCGGTCAGTATCGGGTATCGGTCGGTATCGGATCGGGACATGCCAAACCGTATCGGTATCGGTCGGTATCGCCGATACTGTGAACTATGCTTAGATGTCTCAGTGAGACTAACAAGATCCTTCACATAAAACTTCTCTAAACATGTGACCTAGCTTCCAATCTTGACATATCACCTTTGTTGTTGTCATGCCTGCCCATATCATTATGGTTTTATGCTTTATCATAATTTTACTGAATATTACAGTGTTCTAAATTGCGGCCCAGGCAGCGCCTAGGCGCTAGGCGACCTCCGGCTGCACCAGAAACCCCCTTGGCCGGCCTAGGTGCTAGGCAGCGCTTGGCGGGCCCAGGTGGCCATGTTGTTTTGAAATTTCAAAAAAAAAGAATCAAAAAGAAAAATCAAAACTAACCTTGTTGGGATTGGGCGGGTGGTGGTGGTGGTGGAGACTGCTGCGCTCTCTCTCTCCTCCCATTGGGTTATATGAAAAAAATTACAGAAAAAAGTAAAAAAATGGAGTTCGAACCAGTGACCTTTGGAGGGGTCAAGCCCAAAACTCTCACCGCTAGCCATAGACATATAGTCTAATATGATTTGTGTTTACAAGTGTATATACATAGTATATATATGAAAGTAACATTTACATTTAAAGAAAAAATAGGTTTGCCGCCTAGGCGCCCCTCTGGCGCACCAAACCCGCATAGCGAAATTTATAACATTGGAATATTATAATTTCTGTTGTTTGTTATGATCTTCTACGGGATGGAGGTCCGTCCATGTCTAGAATTGTAGTACATCCCACGCAACACTTTTACTTTATCCCTCCGAGTTTTTATTCAATTGCTTTGATTTTGATTTTGATTTTGTTTCACATTACCATTTAAGGTATGGTCTCCCTTTAGGTGTTCATGGTGGACTGTCATCTAAAGGCTGCTGCTAGTAGTGGAGCCTTTTCTGAACGACTTTTTCATGAAAATTTGTTATTCTTATGAAAGGTAAAGTTAAAGTTGTCTCGATTGGCTGAATATGGATCCTACAACTCTTAGGGTTTAGGTGCTGGTGAAATCCAACAAACTCTTAATGTCTCATCATAGATATACGTACCATTTTCCATTGACCTTGCCCATATACCTCCAATACTAAAATTCACTGGATTCCATTAGTTAAATTGTGTAGGGCTTTTTTTTGGAACACAGTCAGAGCTATAAATTTCCATCCCTCTGTTCTCCTGTATCTTTTTTTATTTTCATAGTAAAGAGCTGCATATGAGCAAATTTCCTCCGACTCTGCCATCTGATATCTGAAGCAACTTCCGAGATGATTTTCTTAGTAATCACTAGTGTAGATCATTTCTTCTTTTAATAGAAAAGGTATAAAAATACGTCCCAGTTCATTGAGATAATGAGATAAGGGAGCTTATGCTGATGATGTGACAGTGGGAGGACTATAAAGAAAGGGAAAGAAAAACTGATTGTAAGTGCAGGCCCTGGGAAAAACAGAACAACAGGTGCGAGGATCGCCATTGAGACGATGATGAAGTGAACACATGAAAAGCAGTCCATGTTGTGAAGCATCCAGAGCATGTAGAAAAAAACAGCATACATAAGCACTCGAATTTGAATACAAATAAGTATTCCACCATGTCAGGAAAACATTATGGAGCAGTTACAAAGACCAGCATATGAGAACTCCTGGGTGGATAAAAAGACCATAATTGGTCATATAGAGAGACATGACTTTGATAAAAGAGCCATAATCCGTGCCGGGATGTCACCAAAGTGGAAGAAAGTCATTGATCTTGAGGAACACTTGCCTCTCCTCAGGGTCCATCAAGTCATTTAGAGCAAAAAGCTTGAAGGAGGTAGAGGCTTCTCTCTTTTCTGGACATCAGCACGTCCCCAGAGTTCGGCCAGGGAGGTGAAGGAGAAGGGCAGATTTGGTGGTGAGGGGATAAGAAAATGGGGTTTAGGTGGAGTGTTAATGTACTCAAATGATTGTTGGACTTGGACCTTTTGGTCAAATGGTGCATCCAGCACTTCTCCCATGTTACCAAAGGCGGGGCCTACAGTGGCCATGCGATGGCTGAATAATGAGATCTTGCTATTACTGTAGAGAGAAAATGATGCTCCTGAAGATTCCTAACAGAAGGAAGGTGATTTCTTTTTCCCCCCCTCCTTTTTTCAGAAGACATGGAATTATTCAAAACCAACCACTTTGGGTAACTTGTTATACATGTTAGTTCGCTCAAGCATTTGACAGTCTGCTGAGTTTCAAGTTTGTGCACCATACTTGACTCATTTCGAAGGGAGGGCTTGATATGTGATGAACTTCTGAAGTGTAATATTAGAGAGGGAAGCACACGACTATGTGCAATATACATCAGTCAATTATGGAGAATGTTCAATTTCCTTGACAAGGAATTCTCCCAGAATTCTGAACAGGACTATGCTATATATGCTTAAAAAGGCGACAGAAGTTTCAAGTTGGTACCATGTTATCGACAAGGAATTATGAATAGAAGAGTTTATGCGTAAGAGGGGCTTGTCATAGGAAACTTCAGAAGGCTATTTTGCGGAAACCTACCTTATGGGTCATGGTTTTTTAGCTCACTCATAAAAGGGAAGCTACTCTCCAAGACTCTTCTAGGCTATATATATATATATATATATATATATATATATATTCACTCATCACCATATTCTCCAACCAAACAAAATATTAGCACTATTCTGAATGAACTTAAACAGAGATATGATCAAATTAATGAACTATCATCAAAATAATGACAAAACATCAGCTCATTCGATGTGCGGATGTTCCAATTTTGTTTCTAGTATTTTGTCAAAGCAGTTGACTATCTTGCTAATTATAGTTCATATGTTTGTATTACCTAACCACAGTTAATAAAGTCAAGTATCGTGAATTTAATCAGGTGATTGCATCAGAAAATCAGCCAGTGAGGTGGACTACCCCTCTTGGATTACCTGTTGTTCAGCCATATCGAACATTAGGCAGGCATCTTGTAAGTCATTTAAAATACTAGTCCAAATCTTTCGATTCCCTTACTGTCATATTTTTAGAAGTTAAAGCAAGCGACCATTTGTGACCCTGATATCTCATTTGTTCCCCTCTCGATGTATGTACGTGTTTACCCTGCAGATAAAGACTTCTCTCCAAGTTCTGACCTTGCAAAGGGAAACTGATAAGGTTTGTCACCATCTTCTTTTTAGCTTTTTTTAACCCTCTATACTGCTCAGACATGGTAATTTATTGTGCCACATTCACCTGCTTATTTCCTATTTAATATGATAATAATTCTCTCTCGCTAGAGTGACTAGTCAGGTCATGATCTCTGATATACATGCGCCATCGTACCTCTAATTTCATAGGTCATGGTTAAGAGACAGAGGACAGCTTTCCCTCCAAACTTTGTTCACTCACTTGATGGGTCACATATGATGATGACTGCAGTTGCCTGTAGAAAAGCCGGATTAACTTTTGCAGGTTGAATGCTTTATGCTGGTCTTCATCTTTTCACGTTTCATTGACGTCAACTTTATAACATGTCTGATTCTTTTTCTGCCACATGCAGGAGTTCATGATTCTTATTGGACGCATGCTTGTGATGTTGATGAGATGAATAGAATACTTCGTGAGAAGTTTGTGGAACTTTATGAAACGCCGATATTGGAAAATGTAAAGTATCTCCTTTTGCCCCCACTAGACATAAATCTATGTTTCCGCTTTGGGATGTATATTACGCTAGAGGAAAGCTAGCTCTTGATTAAATAAGAATGAATAGGTGGTTGACAATTTACCTTCAACAAAAAGAGGAGATAGGTAAATTCAATGTCTTAAAAAACCTGGCTAGACTAACCAGTGACCTGTCTGAGACCGTACACTTGGATATGTTTTGAAGGTTGAACCTTCCAAAAGAGACTATTGAACCTCTCAACTAGAGAACTGGGCCCGGTTTGATTGAAACACCAAGGCTCGTATATGGGTTTTAGTTTTCATGAGATTCACAATATAGGAGTAAGAGTCTGCTTTCTTCCCCTTTTTCTCCTTTGGTAATCCAACATCGCCAGGAGCAGTTTCTGATTCTGAGCCAATGCCAACTAGAAATGCATCTTGACCGCCACAGCCAGCCTTCAAGGAATTACTGTCGACATCACCATCACAGCCTCCCTGTGTAGCTTCAGCCATGCTCCATCTCTAATATTTGCCGCCTCCAAGTTTAATATTAAACCACTTCTGGTATTAATTGGAAATAACTTCCTGCTTGATGTAGGGCTAATGTTGATAGAGTTATGTTGTTTTATAATTGGTAAAAATGGGTTTCCGTATGTGGGATTGGAATCAATGTCATCTGACATGGATAGAACTTTTGGTGCCGTGTTCAACTAGAGAGAGTCTATATGAAGATAATGAAAAGGGTGGGTTTAGTTTTGTAAACAAGAAAACCTTTCCTCCGCTGAAAGATGCTTAACCAGAAACGATGCCCTTTGTCCTATGTGAAAAAGAGAGAGAGAGAGTCGTACTTTTCTCTTAATAAGAGACGTAAGAGAATAGAAAACAAAGAAAAGTAAAAGTTCTTGGCCATTAACCTATTCTTCCAATTTCCCAAAATTTTCCTAGCTTCCCCAATGAACCGGTTTTCTCTGTTCCCTTGCCGTTCTTGTTTCCTGAATGTTGGTAAAATTCATTAAAAATGATGTGCAAAGGAAAAGAAATTGTTCGCGAGAAAACAAAAAAAACTTTCCACAAATTTGTCGAGATGTTTTATTTCCTTTCCAATCTTTTATGATGTAAGATGTGATGCTTGTGGAGTCTTCATTAGGTTTCCTTGCCTACGTGATTCTCCATGGCATCAAGGGAAAAGTGAACATATCCATGGATAGTCCCTCTTATTTCTAGGTTGTTCCATTTAAGAACGGCCAGTCAATTTTATGGTAGTCAAAGACGCGCCTCACAGAAATGTGCAACAACTGCGCCTCGCAGAAATGTGCAGCAGCTACGCCTCGCATCTCACTAGATGAGGAGCCTTTCTCCGGACGCACACAAGGCATGCCTAAGGTATGTCTTTCAGCAAGGCGCAATCAAGAAAAGGCGCGCCTTTTGATTTTTTATATATATACAAAAAATTCGAGGCATGAGAATAAGCCTTATCTTATACAAGTGAGAGGGAGATGGCCCTTTCTACGGTTGTCAAAGTTGGTTACAGTTGAACTAGAAAAACTAAAATTTACTAAAAATGTGGTAGGGAGAATACAAACTCTTGTTAGTTCTGTTGACTGCTACTGCTATTACTGCTATGAGTTCACTTGGTTATGTTTTACATGTTTTTGTTGGTTTTAATGTGTTATTTGGTTTTATTTCTTACATTACTAATTTATTTATTTATTTATGTATATTTTTATTAATTTTTATTTTTGTGTCTCGCTTCGCTTGGGCACACGTCTTTAAGTGCGCCTTGCGCCTTTGACTATCTTTGTCAATTTGGGCACATGCATGCGTCCTCTTATTTATATATAAAGATGAGCTAAAAGACCGTAGCATGAGTATGGCTATATTACTAAGAATTTGTTGCTGTCTCATTGCACTTTACTAGCTGCATGAGAATGTCTGTGTATGCTTGCATGTGTGTGCACTTATGGCCATGCCTATTATTTCTCTAATCTGTGTAATATATTGTGTAGTTGCTCGAGAGCTTTCAGGAGTCATTCCCTTCTTCAAGCTTTCCACCGTTGCCTGAGCGAGGTGACTTCAACTTGGAAGATGTTCTGGATTCAACATATTTCTTCAACTGACCAGATCTGCCGTTCCGCTTGCCACATCTGGCAGCCTTCTCTCTTGAGCAGCCTCGTTTTACATCAACAGCGTGGTTTAAGAATTTTTGGATGGCAGAGGTAACGATCTATTGTCGGTATGGCATCAAGTTTATCTTCTGCAATCTTCCGAAACCTCATCAGAAACTGCCATATGAATGTAAGAATGATAGCTTTCACAATTTCCGGGATGGCAGAGGTAAAAATCTATTGCAATATGGCATGAAGTTTAGCTTCTGCAACTCCAAGCTTCCGAAACCTCATCAGGAATTTTCATAAAAATGTTACTATGATTGTAGTATATTAAATCTCAAGGGCATCTAAGCAGGATACTAATTACTCTTCTGGAGCTTCAGATTGTTTCCTGATTCGAAGTGAAGACGAAGATTCGGAACTGCCATACAAGTGGGCTTGGATCTTCCTCCAAATGACAGGAAGCTTCTGAGTCGGGCCGGATCATTCTTTTGCAGTTTGAAATCATTCACCCGATTGAAGAACATACATGGTGTGGATAAATAGCATGGATGCAGTCTCATTTCTGGCCCATGAGAATTCCTGCTGCTGTTGCGCAAGATTTTGGGGTTTTGGTGATTAAGTAGTCACTGATCAAGTTTTCTTGATGATCATGTAAGATGAGCATTTTGATGATGGCGGGAAACTGTAAATAATAAATGACAAATTTCTTGTACGATGGTTTGCCAAAATGTTCTTGTAAATTTGGTATGCTCAAACAGAGTATTGTAAAGATTAAGAATGTGGTGCAAGATTATCTGCAAGTTGGAAGAACACTTGTTCTGTTCTTTTGAAGCTAGGTGAGGAATAGAATGATGATTTTTTTTTTGTTTTTTTGTTTTTGTTTTCATGCATTTGCCTCCACGGCAGAAATTGTTATTTCACTGTAGACAATTCAGAAAATGGCTCAAAGTTCCTGTCGCTTGATAAGTCCAGGTTCAAGCTATGAGTATATTAATTCTTTTAAAAAAAGTTTTAATTTGTTTTCTTCTTGTTTTCTTTCTTTCCTTTTTCCGTTTATTCTTTTTCCAAAAAAAATAGTTTTCCTATTCTTTTTCCTCCTTTTAAAATTTTTTTTTTTGGTCTTTAATTTTTTATTTTAAAAATATTATTTTGTTTTTGTTTTTGTTTTTGTTTTGTTTTTTTTGTCTCGTTTCTTGTTTCTTGTATTTTATGTTTTATGTTTTTATACATTTTTTTTGCCTTTTTCTTTTTCTAAAAAAAATCAATTATTTTGGTTTTTTCACTTTTTTTTTTTTAAATTTTGGGTTCTGTTCCTTTGATGTCAAGGTGGCTAATTAAGTGTTTTAGACTCTGGATTTTATACTAGTTTAAAGTTTAATATGTCCAATTAGAAAGTTTAGATGCTGAATTTTTTACTTCCAGTTTACTTTTTCCATTATACCCTCTTTCAAACATATATTATATTCAGGATATAATAGGAAGAAAGAAAGGAAAAAAAAAAATTTAAGGTCCATACTTTTCAATTGAACATGTTATGGCTTAAATTCTAAGCTGGTATAAAATTCAGGGTCTAAATGCTAATTAGCCCAACAATTTTTGACATCAAATATAATTTTAACCATGTTCTCTTCAAAACATATTATATTGACCAACTACGTTGTAAAAGTTCACAAACAAAAAGTAACAACTAATAAATATATTTAATCATTAATAAAAACGGTTATACTTTATAGGCTTAGTTGCAACTTGATATTCTCAACTATTCTAATTTTTCAACTTGATACCCTAAATTTTTTTTAATCGAAATTTTGATACCATCAACTATTTAATATTTTCAAGTTGCTACCTAAAAATTTCAAAAAGAAAAAATTACCCCCGTCTTCTCAAACCCCATCTTCCTCTTCCACTTTTAGTTGACCCCAACACCCCCCCCCCCCCCCCATCCCACTCCGCTGCCCCGCCCGCTCCCCCCGTTGACACCCTTTTGCCCCCTCCTCTCTCGGCTACCCCCCCCCCCCCCCCCCCTTCTCCGACATGTGCCAAGCTGGTGGCGCGGAGAGGGGGTAGTGGTGCAGCCGGGGGTCGCAGATCGGAGGGGGAGGGGGGGGGGGGGGGGGGGGGGTTGGAGGGGCAGCCGAGGGGTGGAGGTGGCGAGGAGTGATGTGAGGGAGATGGGGTAGTTTTAAGTTTTAAATATGAATATTTTGGTCCTAAATTTTTTCATGGTATCAAGTTGTTACCCAAAAAAAAAGTTTATTATGTCAAGTTGAAAATTTGGGTTAATTGATGGTATCAAGTTGCAATTAAGACTATTTTTTATATGAAGAATATATATTCTTGGGAGTATTTTTATATTCTCCAAACATGAAAATATTTTATTTCGTAAATATAATTATGTGGTGATTCATGGAAATATAAGTATTCCACTTACCAAACGAAGCCTTAATGATATATGCTTAGACTTAAAAAATACATGATTTTAGGAATTTAAGTTTATTATTGATTCTATAAAAACCATATATATAATCTTTTTCCCCTTCTTTTCAACCGAAGAGAAACAAATTCTATGTTCTTTGGTGCATAGCAAGGATTCGTTCATTACACAAGCATAGATTCAAAACAATAAATTCATTATTAGGTGTGAAAGAATCAGAAAGTATAGTCTTTGTTTACTCACTCAGATCAATCATTTTCGTGAAAGCTTCCTTTCGAGCCAACACCGATCTGTCTGTCTATATAGTGCCTTCGTGGAGTGGGGCACTACATATGTTTTTATCATACATACTGTGAGACTCATCTCATATTATTTGTATACAAATATATATTTTGTACTATATCTTGTGCTTTCTTGGTTTTCGGAGACCGTAAAATTTTCTCAAATTAGGGATTTTTCTCTTGACCATCATACCGTCGGTATACTGGTTTATACCATCGGTATACTATTCGGGATACTTCAATATTTAGATATTTTTATTTTCAGATATTTTCGTGAATAGTGTTTAGATATTTTCGTGAATAGTGTTGGATGCATGTCACGTCCCAGAACCAGAATACTGGAGAGCGGAAGACAGACACAGCCAGCTACGTACATTGAAGTGCAACCCACCTCGCAATACGGTCACGGCTGTCTAGATGCATGAAGGTTATCAAAAAGCCAACAGTCTCTTATGGTCAAGAACAAACCTAGTGTCTCAATCTCAAGCAAGCAAATAATTGCTACGAGATGTTAGATCATCAGACATACAAAGTAAGGCGTCCCAAATATTACATATTTAGATGATCATGAAGCTAGTCATACAAAATACAAAGACTAGCAAGAGTTTAAGTTATACATGATCAACCTTAGGATTTGCCAATCATGTAACAGCCCTTAGGCAGACAAAAATTTAAGTTTCAACACGAGCTAACACTTGCTCGGCGACTAAACGCCTCAAAAGAATAATTTACAATAGAGTGAGAGAGCAAAATAAGAAATCCACTCGTTGCCAGGGTTACGCCTGGTGTTCACCATCTCGCTGGAAGGCGGGTAGGTCCTCGGGTGCTACTCCGAAATCTGGCCATACAAAACCAGTTGGGTCAGACCCCAGAAAGAGCAAGTGCCACAAGGGAGGCTCCACTTAGGAACTATGTCACGACCCGCACCCGCTATAAGGGCACGTGTACGTGACAACGCCCAGCCCTCACCGTAAAAACGACGTAGAACGCTGTAGGTTTTCTACTCTAACAACAGTTTATATATATATAAAAAACCTGTCGAGAATATGGTCAACTCCGAACGGAGGACAAGCAATGAATATATATGAGTGCTCAATCACAACTCTAAGAAGATAAAGTAAAGACTGAAAGATAAAGACAACAAGACGATAAAATAATAACCTGTCAAGTCCAAATACAAATAATATACAAGTCCAAGTCTCTAATACAATCCATAATAATAACAGTCTCAAAAAGTAGCTAGAGACAAGGTCAAGTACAAAAGATCTACTCTAACTAAGCAATAGGTAAAATCTCGTCAGGCGGAGCTAAGTCCTGCTGGACCAAAGTCTCCAAGTCTATGCCCACTACGTCATCCGGACCGTAGTAGGTACAATAATCCCCCTCATCAGCATCTGTAATATTTTGTCAACATATCCAGTCAGGATGGAACAAGTACAATCTATTAACAACAGTTCACAAAATATGACAAAAGCTATAAGACTGTAAATAGAGAGTATATACAAGAAAATCATGGAATGTACATGTGAGTATCATGGCAAGGTAAGCTGTAAATCTAGAGCTAGAACAAGGCAAGTAAACTGATCATGGCATGTACAAGAATCAAGAATCATATATCTAGGTGTGTGAGTACTAGTTTCAACATGTGGCCGGCTTGGGTCTGCACAAGGTCTACTGGCTTGGTTAATCATACGTGGAGTGTATGATTAACACTCACAAGGTCTACAAGAATAACAAGGTGGATAATGACCACATGTCTATACTAGTGCTCCCCCGTCCCCGACTGGTAGGGTGGATCCAAGCAAGACACGTTACGACACAGGATTCTACGAGAAGGGAGCAAGTCTCCTCGAGAATCGGTGTCCATATACTGCACAAGAACTACAAGGGGCTTGCACAAGATATACCAAGATAACGAGGAATAACATCTCATGTCGGGATCCATGAATACCAATCCGTGTGACCAATGTGTCGAGAACAAGCATATCAACACTAATTACATGAATTATAACAATCATCGTAAATTGGAAAAGTGTCAGAGAATGTACTCGCCTGTAATATGATATGATATGTCAACGGGATCAAATACTGCGTCTCGAGGACCTATAGAGAACAAGACGTATCAATACTATGTTTAGGAAGTAAAGTCAAATCAAATTAAACCTTATTTAAGTTATTCTAGGTCAGACAAGGTCAAACTGGGTCAATACAAGTCAAACGAAATTAATCTAGGTCGATTTAAGTCAACGGTTGACTTATAGTTGACTTTTGGTCAACTGGTCAACTCTAGGTCAACCCTAGGTCAATCCTAGGTCAATGGTGACTAATAGTTGACTTTTGGTCAACTGCCCAAGTTTAATGGAATTTGGGACTAAATTGGATAAAGTGTTGACCCATAGTTGACTTTTGGTCTAAAAAGTCAACCGTGGTCAACCAAGGTCAAGACTAGGTCTAGACGACTATTTCTAATCATTACCAACCTCTACAACCCATATCCAAGTCCATCTTGGACTTCTAAACCCGTATCTTGGCCGTAGGCCAATATCATAATTTACCCTTTTCTAAGGTAAATTTCTAGCCTAGGCGAAAACCAAGTTAGCCTACCTACGCTTGGTATTTTGACCCGTGCTCCCTAGGGTAGTAGGGTACTAGCCTATACATACGTTACCTACCAAGATACCTAGGTAAAGTGGACGTCTAGTCCATCTTACGACCCATTGCCGATATCTTGAATATCTCAAGATACACAATGGTACGGCGCGATACCGACGTCCTACAACCCCGATTTCAACTCGGGAGCCTACCCGCAAAGTCTAATTTATATAATCTAGGTCTTCCCCAAGTTTCATCTCATTCCGACACTCGGGGCTCAAATTCACTCTCTAACTCGATTTCCCCTATATTTCTCTTCTCATTTCTCTTCTTCTAACTTCTTCTTCCTATTCTTCCTCTAATTCTTCTTCTAACTTCTTCTTCCTATTCTTCCTCTAATTCTTCTTCTAACTTCTTCTTCCTATTCTTCTTCTAATTCCCTTTTCTACTTTCTCTCATACTCTTCTAAACATCCTCTCATTTTTTCCTTCTAATTCTCTTCCTCGTATCTCATCTTAACTTCTTCTTAACTTTTCCTTCTTCTAATCTTATTCTTCCTAATCTATATACATCTATCTATATACATATATATACATATCTATGTATATACATATATATATCTACATAAAAAAAAAAAAAAAAAAAAAAAAATATATATATATATATATATATATATATATATATATACATAAAAGGGGGGTTTATAGGGGTTAAATGGGGGGTTTTATAGGTGCTAGGGGGGGGACTGCTCTGCAGCTGCTGCCACTGCCTTGTTGCTGCTGCATACTGCTGCTGCAGTTGCTCTCCTTCTCCCTCTTCATCCCTTCTACTTCTCCTCCTACTCTTCTCTCTCTCTCTCTCTCTCTCTCTCTCTCTATATATATATATATATATATATATATATATATATATATATATATATATATATATACACACACATCTATCTACATATATATAAATACACACACACACATATATATATATAAATACATACACACTCACACAAACACTCACACACTCACAAACACACACTCTCACCACCACTCACACCACTCTCATACACCATACCACCACCTCTACCCTCTCACAAATACATATATATACTACATACACATATATATATATATATATATATATATATATATATTATATATATATATATATATATATATATATATATAATATATATATACCACTTTTAATTAAGAAACCCCAATTAATCTCTAACCTAGATTTCTAGGGAAACCTATGAAATTTATGGTCTAAGTGTGGAGAATCATCTCCTCTACACTTATTGTGAAAGAATTAATGCTAAAGAGGAATAAATGATGAATTTATGGCATACCTAGATTATGTTTTGCTTGAGGAAGAAAAGAGCTTGGAAAGAAAGAAAGAAATTTGAGAGAGAGAGAGAGAGAGAGAGAGAGAGAGAGAGAGTTTGCTTTGTTGAGAAGCAAAGGGGGGGTGCTCACCTTGTGGCCGGCCATGGTGGGGTGGGTTATTGGGTTTGGATGGTGATCCAATAAGCCCCCAAACCCAATAGACTTAGTTTGGGTTCGGTTTGTTTCGGTTTGGTTCGGTTTGTTTCTAATTAACCAATTAAGCCTCTAAAATGACTAATTAAGCCATGGAAGTAGGGTTTATGGTTTCTAGCCTAGTTAGAATGGTATGTGGGCCAAGCCCAGCTAGTATGTGGGTCCTACTAGTGTCCAGGCTACCCGGGTCTCTAACTTAAGTCCGAATTGGATAAAATTCAAACTAATTCAAATAAATCCCTAAAAATCATATAAAATCAAATAAAATTCCTAAAAATTATAAAACTTGAAAAATGACAAAAATACCCCTAATTCGAAAACTGGGGGTAACAAACTAAAACCAGCATATAATAAAAGAAGAACAGATAAAAGAGCATGGTTAAATAACATGAAAGACTGGGTTAACATAAGCTTGTAGTAGGAGGAACAAGAGGTAGAATATAATTTCCATGTTAATCATGAGATAATTTATTCAAGCACGGCCAATCAAGTCATACGGCTTGCTATTGTTAGCTAACTAGGGTTATCACAAGCTTAGTTACTAACAAGATACAATGAGATGTTCCCGCAGTCACAAGCCCTACAGACTATCCAGGTTATCCAGGCGAGGGTTACAAGAGTTATTAAGATTACTGGTGTACTTTAGTGCTTATGATTCAAAAGTGCAACACATGACAGTGTGCTGGAAATGCGTCCTACTCGTCGACAGGCTACAAGCCCACAGGTGTGGCCGGGATAACGGGATCGCCTGTAACTGAAAAATCTCTCTATATGAACTACTTGATCAATTTAGTCATTAACATAGTCAGATTCGTTATGAATCCCTGACCGTGGTAACCAGGAATCCATGTCCTAAACATGATGCAAGACGAGACATATAGCTTGTACAGGAACAATCAACCATATGGGATCAAGGCAAGAGTTACACTAGCAAGATGGGAATAGCCGTCGCAACAACAATCAAGATTATACAAGTCATGTCAGGTTTACTTGTCATGCCAAGAGTACTTGTCCGGAGTGCACCTCAACGGACCACTATCAAGAGTTATCAAGACAGGTTCATATTATCATGTTCAAGTCAAGTTCAAGTTACTATCTCAAGACTATCAAGTGTCAAGTCGGGTCGTCGCAATTTAGGCCAAGTATAGAAAGCATGCAAAGAAGATCGAGAACACCCATGTGTGATTGAAACTATAAGTCACATATGAACTCTGATTAAAGTGAGACATGAAGATTTTTGAAGCCAAGACAAAGATCTACAACTTTTATGTTTTGAGTTTTTCAAGATTTTAGCTATAAAACAGCTTAAACGGGCAAAAACAGTCATTTAGAGTGATCTGTGCACGGGTGCGCTGCGGGCGCGGGCAAAACTGCCCACGGCGCACGCTGCGCGCATGCACGATGTCCGGTCTGTGCACTGCGCACAAAATGCACTGTGCGCGCCAGAAAACTGCCCACGGTGCACGGTGCGCGCAAGCACGGCACGCGGGCGTGCGACAGAAAATCGTGCGGGTGCGCGCAAGTTGCGTTGCGCGCAGACAAAAATGCCCACGGCACAATGTCACGACCCGTTACCCAAATTGTTGGGCCGGGCCGAGCCATGTCCAGCCTACGCTTGGTTAAAGCGTAGTAAGCTGTTCTAAGAGTAGACAATAAAGGATCTAAGCAAGTAACAGTTCTAAAATCATATTGAAAGTTCATCACAACACAGCATCTATAAGCGAAGGTAAACAAGCACAGACTTAATAATACACTTCCAAAGTATCTAACTGGAGACAAAGTCCAGTATCCAAATATAAGTACATACCAAAATCTAAGTCTCAAAACACATGAAAGATATCTAAGCAAGGTTCCCCGCTGGGGCCTCTTCTGGAGCTAAGGCCAGGTCCACAATGCAGTACCATAATATCAATCACATAGTATTTCTTTCTCGAAAAGTGAACCTACAACGTTATCCTGTCAGGACGGGAGCAAGTACAACCTCTACAACTAAAGTACTGAATATATAATGAAAGAGATGTACAATAAGAAACATGGTGTGATAAGTCTATAAAACAGGAAATACTAGAAACATGGCCTCATGGAACAACTGAGATCACAGTATCATAGTAACACAGGAAACATGGCATATCTGGAATCATGGTATGACTGGAATCACGGTAAAATACATTTGTCAAGATGACACATGTATATCTAATGTTTAAAACTGGAGCAGGTACGTGATCGGTCAATAGATGTACAATATGCTGGGGGCACATAATGAAATGTACTTCCGTACAAGTGTAAAGGCGATAGATGTACATACGTACAAATACAGCTTTGAGAGTTACCTACGAACGTAGAAATCATATAAAATAAAACTTTGCTCGGTAAATACATACGGAGAAGGGGGTCGTGATCACGTACTCAACTGTCAGTTTCCCCATAACCCATATTCTAACATGTGAGAGATACGAGAACAGTAAAAACATGTGGGAGATACTGGGAGTAGTATAAGCATGGCAGGTACTGGGAGCAGTATGAAACATGTGAATACTCCGAGTAGTATAAAGCATAGTGAAACATGTACTGAGAACCAGTAAGAAGCATGTGAAGATATAAGAACTGTCTTAAGCATGGCAGGTACTGAAAGTAATACAACATGTGAAGATATAACTTGCTATCTCAAGGATCAGTATTTTAACAGGGTTAATACATGTTCTAGCATTAAAAGACAGTAAATGAGTTTGTAGATGTACTTGTCTCGAGCAAAGCAAGAATACTAGTGAGAAGATATAGATGTCCGATGTCCTGTCAATAATGATATACAAACTCAGTTCTAAGCTATGTTCAATATTACACTAGTGGTGTGACACGACTCCTGACTGGATACTAGCCAAGTGGGGACCTAGCATAAAAGTCTAATGTGGTGTGACACTATATCCAAACTAATTTTCTAGAGTCTTTACACTAGTGTAAGGGGAGGTCCAATACTATAATAACTCAAAACGACACAATTCATTGCAAGTCGTAACTACTCAATAAATAAATCAAGCTGTACCCTATGTTCCAATAATTTTTGAGATAGACAAAAGGCTCAATTATTCATAAAATAAAGTACCAAAATGATCCGTGTTAATTATAGAAATTTATACTAATGTTTCTGGGATTTATAAACCTTCATAAATATTTATTAAAAATCAGCAAACATATGAATCCTGAAAATGAGTTCTGTTTTTCCATTTTTATAAAATACCAAAAGCAGTTATTAAATAAAGGAAAAATTATAATAAATTAGCTAAATTAACATAGTATCTAAATATAATTTTTTCCAAATTTTTACAGAAATTAAAATGTATATAAAAATTCAAAAACAAAAAGTAACAATTTCTGAAAAAATAATTAATTATAAATTAAGGATAATACATAAGCAAAATCTACAGATGTTGTCGGATGATAAAATAAATATCACCAACGTGTCCATAACGGTCAAATTAGCTAGGATAGCCTACACATAAGTCCAATTTAGACACAGGGACAAAACAGTAATTTTGAGTCAAAATGATGTTCGCCGTTAGACACACTTGTACCGAAAAACGTGTCAGAATAGAAGTCTACAAAACCTAGCAAATTATATGTCCACGAATCCATAATGATGATACGAACCCAACGGTATGTCCGAAATAGGATTCCGATGTGCCGATCTTAAAATGACACGTTGACGCGGACACTTGGTATCCGGTTTGCACCGAAATGCGTGCCGAAGCAAATGTTTTCAAAACTCAGCAAATTATATGTCAACGAGTCCAGAATGACGATACGAACTCAACGGTATATCCGAAATTGGATTCCGATGAGCCGATCTCAAAGCGACCCGTTGACTCGAAAAGTGGGACCCGCTTTGCACCGAAATACGTGCCAGGGTCCACGTTCTCCAAATCAAGCAAATTTTATATAAAAACATGCCAGAACGACGCCACGAGTCTACTGGTGGTGTCAGAAATTGAATCCGGAGTCCCGAGTTCAAAAATGAAATTTAACAAGTGCAAATTAAAGAATTCGGACGGCCAACTTTGGCGTCGAATTCGACCAACCGAACGTATTATAATGAAATAAAACTTAAAGGAGACAGGAAGAGGGTTATACCAGCTACGCACATGAACTGGTAGCGCACAAAACGAAGCTGCGACGACGAAGATACGAACCCGCAAAGTTGGCGTCACGAAACTGTCCAAAAACTAGTTCAATTTAAAACGTCAACTTAGTGGCCAGTTTTGAGGTATCAAACGACGAAAACAACGGACGAAAATTGAAGGGAAGTGAAGTGCTATATACCGATATTGAGACGGAGCAAGGAGTTCGCCGATCCAACGGTCGGATTGACCAAAAAATCCGTACGAAGTCGCTGTCCCGAGACGCGAATTCTGAAGTTGAAATCGCGCGTCACGGCGGGATTTCGACGTAAACGCACGAATAGGCTATGCGTCGCGCCGGGGAGGATGGCGGTGGCCGGGGGGTGTTCGTCGGAGGTCGCCGGGGGTGTGGGGTTCTCGGGGTGGTGCGGTCCGGCCATGTGGTGGCGCACGGCCACGCGGCAGTGCGCGTTTGTGCGCGCGCGTGCATGCCTGCGGCTGCTGCCGCTGGCGCAGCTGCTGCTGTGGCCGGCCGGCCAGGGCGGCGGTGGCGCAGCGTCGGGCACGACGGAGGTGGCTGTGCGGGTGGTGGTGGTTTGAGTGGTGGTGCATGGTGGGTTGGTGATGGTGAAGGTGATGGTGGTGATGATATTAATGGTGAAGGTGGTGGTGATGTTAGGATGATGATGGTATTGAAGAAAATGGTGGTGGCTGTGAGTTGATGGAGAGAGGAGGGAGGAGAAGGAGGAGGTGGGTGGTTGCTCGGCTGTGGAGGGGGGTTCGGCCAGGGGGGAGTCGGCTGTGGAGTGTGAGAGGGGGTGTGAGAGAGATGTATGTAGTATTTGTGTGTGCGTGTGTGTGTGTTTAATATAAAGAGAGAGAGAGAGAGAGAGTGTAAGAATATAGAGAGAGAGAGATATTATTTGAAAGGGGGAGAGAGAGAGAGAGAGGTCGGCCACACAAGGAGGGGGGTGTAAGCTGGTGTGTGGGGAGTGAGGGAGTGTAGGTGTAGGTGGAAAGTGAGAGAGAGATGTATATATATATATATATATATATATATATATATATATATATATATATATATATATATATATATATATATATATATATAAAGAGAGATAGAGATATATTTTTAAATAAAAAAAAGAGAAAAATTAAGCGGGGTATTTGAGCAGTCATGAGAGGGCACATGGAGCTTGGGTTCGGGTTTGGTCGAGCCGGGTCAGGTCAAAATCGGACTGGGTGCAATAATTGAATTAAAATAGGGATTAAAATCATGGGTAAATAAGTAATATACGGGGAGTCCAATAAATGGGACACAAGCGTCATGTGGGTAGTAGGCTTCATATGGGCCACGTCCATACTTTGGGTCGACTAGGTTGGGTCGATGTCGGGTCCCGAAATTAAATTGGAAAATAAATCAGGTTTCACGGTAGATAATTAATTGGCCTAAATTGACCCGAAAGTTGTGCGAAGAAAATGAAGCACAAAATGAAGTGTCTGAGTGGGACACGAAGGTCATGGGTGAAGAGCGTCTCGAGTAGATCATTCATGAGAAGTTGGTTCTGAGAAAACGACTGGTCTGGTGCTCCTAAATTAAAATTCACGGTAACGTGCAAACGATGGTCAAAGATAAAAGTGGGAATAATTATTCAACGATTAATTGGTCTAAGTTGACCCGAAATTGCGCGATACAAAAAGAGCACAAGGGAACGAGTTTAAGTGGGACATGATATATCAAAATGAAGATAATCTTGTCTACTTCAAAACTCGTAAAAAGAGTTTACAGAGATTGGCATCCCTGACGCTCCAGAAGTCAAAGTCACGGAAAGGAACATTAATGATCAAAACAATTAAATAATAAAATACTTATCGAAAATAATTCATTCAGAAAAATAAAAATAAACCCTGAAAATTTAGGGGGCTTACATCCTACCCACCTTACAAAAATTTCGTCCTCGAAATTAAAAATCATCCAACAGGTCAAACTATAACATGTAGCTGCTCTGGCTACGATTCTCAAACTGTTACCCTTGAAATCATCTCTCATGTTTCTCTTTACAATCTTTTTGGTTCAGGTTCAACAAAGTCCTTCTAGCATAAAATACGTCATACATCCTTTAGAATCTTTCATACTAACATGGAACCTTTATGTATACCCTAAACTATAGGTCATTCTCTGGGTATGTCTATAAGCCTAAAATGCTTAATCATCAACCATATTTTCAACCTCAATTGTAAATACTTGATTTCCTTGTCGTATCCTAAGTATCCATATTTTATCAATCCACAGTTCCTTAGCATCATTTGTCTTCAATCCTTTTCTACAGTTTCTTCTTGAAATCATACGTTCAATTTCTATCCTTGGCGTAGAGCCTTATTCATTTTACTCAACAAGTCCTCCGAATATAAATCCTCGATTCCAAACTCCCGATTTATTAATTACCAATGTACATATGTCTTTGCCTCGTTCCTTGTCTTTTTAACTGATATCTTCCCGATCTCGTACGCAATACGATAACTCATTCTAATTTATTCTATACCATTCCACATATCGATCTACCCTCTAATCACATGTAATTAGCTATAGATAACCAATAATCACTTGGTCATCAAAGTCATTTAATGCTCAATCCTCAAATTCTAAGCACAAGATTCTAATCCTCAATCCATAGTCACAATAATATAATATCTCATTATTCCATCTTAGATACCCTATCATCAAGTCATACTATCAATACAATCGTTCTTAATGGTTTCCAAGTCTACTACAGTCAGTCATCCATACTTGTCCTATAAGCTTAATCTAACCAATCCCTAGGAAAAGTACTTATAACAATCACACAATACATTTATAGTTATACTACAGGATCAGTCAACAAGGTTTGGCTATTTCGGTCGTCTATCAAATAGAAGGTAACAAGGCCTAAGACTGGGTCAAGAAATCCATAACAGTGTCCAAACAAGTTAAAGGGTCAAGCAAGACAGAAAAAATTTATCGGAATATCTCCAAGAATGGTACGAAGACAACGAGATGCATAACGAGAAGAATTATCCAAGAGGTTAACGAAAAAGAGTTTAGTCAAGTCATAGGAAAGATGGAACACAAAAAATAATTATGTCCAAAAGATAACATGAAAGCAATCTTGTTAGAGAGTCCTAGAGAACCTGTAATCCTAGTTGTAGATGTAGATATGACAGATTTAATCAAGACGGAGAAGAATGATGATAAGAATTTATTCTTGCTCAATCGATCATAACGAAGTGAACCAAGCTGAGATATGATCTGATAACCATATACGTCTTCCTGAAATCATGTTGCCAGAAATTTTGCCCCACCAGTAAGCTTAGATGCAATAAACGATAGAGTCCATAACTAAGGTACACACCCTATAGTCATATCATCTAGATTCCTTACCACGCCAACCGGTATGGCTGCAAAAAAAATCTAAATTCTATAAATAGGATAGTATATCCAAAATCAGGCTCTATGTTTTTGTCATACCAGCTAATATGGCTGCGATAAATTCTAAACTTCATAATTAAAGTAGACATTTACCTTATCAGGATATATCATAATTCAATACACAAAATTTACCATGATGCAAGATCAAAGTCAACAACGAAAATCAGAAATCAATTTCAACAACGAATTAAGAGGAGAGTAAATGGAAACAAATGGAAATAGATTTCTAGGTAAGATTAGAGTGAGATCCTCAGGGGTCATCCCAAGGGTACTATCTCGGTCAAAATTATAATCCACTGAATTCAAGCAAGAGACTAAATACAGTTAACGGTCCTATGCTGTGATGAGTTTTCCTATGTTGCAATCCTAGTAATCCTTTAGGTGTTCTAAATGTTATTCCTAGGGTTAACAAGTTGTCCTAAGATTCTAATTGCAGGCATGCTTGGTACAATAACGTAACCAAACAATTTAGTCAGAGACCTGCATGGGCCGCCAAAAAAACATGTCACGACCCGTTACCCAAATTGTTGGGCCGGGCCGAGCCATGTCCAGCCTACGCTTGGTTAAAGCGTAGTAAGCTGTTCTAAGAATAGACAATAAATGATCTAAGCAGCTAACAGTTCTAAAATTATATTGAAAGTTCATCACAACACAGCATCTATAAGCGAAGGTAAACAAGCACAGACTTAATAATACACTTCCAAAGTATCTAACTGGAGACAAAGTCCAGTATCCAAATATAAGTACAGACCAAAATCTAAGTCTTAAAACACATGAAAGATATCTAAGCAAGGTTCCCCGCTGGGGCCTCTTCTGGAGCTAAGGCCAGGTCCTCAATGCAGTACCATAATATCAATCACATAGCATTTCTTTCTCGAAAAGTGAACCTACAAAGTTATCCTGTCAGGACGGGAGCAAGTACAACCTCTACAACTAAAGTACTGAATATATAATGAAAGAGATGTACAATAAGAAACATGGTATGATAAGTCTATAAAACAGGAAATACTGGAAACATGGCCTCATGGTACAACTGGGATCACAGTATCATAGTAACACAGGGAACATGGCATATCTGGAATCATGGTATGACTGGAATCACGGTAAAATACATTTGT
>JANAVB010034415.1:2337319-2459819 GCA_029216955.1 Iris pallida | reverse complement strand
AATTAAACCAAGGCAAGATTAAACCAAGGCTAGGCTAAATAAGACAGGTCCAAATATGGATCACCTGACAAAAGTCAGAATTTCGTACACGTATACTAAAATACGTATAACGAAAAACGGGAGTGACAATATATTCTATTATCCATTGGTTTCTTAATTCTGAAGTATTACATTATCCACTTATTTCTTGGTTTTCTTTATGGATGGATGAGATTCATCGGATCAAGTCGCGGATTGTTGACATGACAAGTCCGACAGTCGCGATTAATTCACCCCGTCTATATATACCCCTTTGGTTTATTTTGATATCTCTTATTTACTTTCTCTTTCTCTTTCATTTTCTTTCCATTTTTTTCGAGAGCTTAGAGCTTTGTTTTGGGCCTAGGAGTGGTTTCTGAACCCCTCTTGGTGGTGGAGTAGAAGAGTTAGACTGGGAGCTCGTTTTAGACAAGTATATCTTGTCGAACTAATGGACATTATTGCTTTAGTATTGTTTCATTTTCTTCGCTATTGAAAGTTTATTATTGCCTAGTAAATGCTTTACTAACTATGTTTCTCTACTGGTTCTCGTCTAATTATCTGTTTCTGAATTTAGTTTGAGCTAGGTTTTGATTTCATGCTAGGTCTTTTTTTCAGTTGAAAAACTCCGTATCAGGCGTGATACGACAGTTACTACCATGAGACTTAGTCCATATGTTATATGGGACTTACTTGTAGTATAGCTGTATTTGACTTTGGCGAGATTTGGGATCAAATTTCGGCCCCGAAAATCTTCCTAGCATTTACTGAGTTTTTGCCAAGTTTTCAAAATTTCCTTCGGAGATCGGATCTTCCGAATGACCCTCTTCTCTGAACAAAATCCAATGTGACCAATCGGATGATCCGCCAGAGATCCGCAATAATCTGTCGGATCTTCCGAATAAACTTCCAAATTTTTATCTTTTGTGATTTCGTTTTAGTTTCTTGATTTCCTCTTGATAGTAGATTCTTGTATATGCAATGACACATTTCTTACTGAGTTTTACTTGCATATTTGGAATTGCTACACTGTCTTTATATGGCATGTCTTATCCTGTTCATGATTTTCTTGAGCACGTAGTTGATATCCTGATTGTCTAGTATATGTACTTGTCTAGCTTGTCTAATAGTGGTCTGTCGTGGTGCACTCATGATCCTAGTACTAGTGCTTGATAATGGCTCGTCGTAACACACTCATGTTTCTAAATTCTTGTATTTTTGGTTGTGGCTTGTTATAATGCACTTTATCTTATCTTGTTTTGTCCAGTCTTGTATATCTATGAGGGGAGTATCATAGGATGGATTCTGCGAAATGCCACACCCAAAATCCTGAATAAAAATGTCAAGGATTAAACAACTAACTTGATTATCTAGATGCATTGGGAGGAGAGATTTTTCGTTACTTGTATACCCTTTATTATGGCCTTTACAATGGATTTGGAGATCTCCGTCGTGAGGGGCACATTTCTAGCACACCATCTAGTGGGACAAACTATAAGATGCACATCTCACCGTAGAGTGGGGCTTACTTCTTTATGATGTAGAGTGGGGCTTACTTCCTTATGATGCACATCTCTTGGGTGGTGCATCTGCTATATATATATACATGTACATGCTAGGCCTGGATAATTTGGAAAGACTTCAGGGCGAGTAACTAATTAGAAATTCCCAACTGCATATGTTAGTAATTAGGATTGTCATAGTCCTATTTAGCTAATGTATCAAGCCGTACTTATTGCTCGGCCTTGATTGATGGATGGAGTCCAGTCTTATCTTATCTAGTTTTATTCTAGCTTTGTCTTGTTCCTGTATCTAGATCCTATTTGTTCATGTACATGTTTACTGTTCATGCCATGATTCCTATAATGTACTTACATATTGTTTTAGTTTGCTTTACATTATCCCATATATACTTACATGTTTCCATTTTTTTTCATATTTCATGTGATTTCTTTACATTATTTATACTGTTCTTATATTCTTTCCTTTAGTCTTTGTTATGATTGCATGCTTGTTTTAGTTCATTAGTTGGCTTTCTTTGTGGTACTTGCTATTTGGGACATGACTTCACTGGTTTTGTTTGGCTAGATTTGATAAAAGAACGAAGGATTTTCTGTATCTTTTCCTTGATGGTGACTACGTGGAGCACTAGGGTACCTGAGTGCGTGTCTTTTCCCTTACCTACTAGTCTATGTATATATTCTTTTGAGACGTTTATCCACCGAGCATGTGTTTAGCTCGTGTTTTGGACCTTGACATTTAACCTACGGGTATGACATGATTTGTATATACTAGACTACAGCATGAGATGATCATGTATGACTTACACTCTTGCTAGTTCTTCATTTTGTATTACTAGCTTTATGATTATCTGTATATTATAGTTTGGAACGATTTACTGTCTTATATGTTTGATGATCATACTTCTTGTACCTTACTTATTTGCCTGTAATTGAGATATCTAGTATTGCTTGACCTAGGATTGACTGTTGGTTTGTAGTTGTAACCCCCATCTCTTTACAGTTTTGACCGTATCTCGAAGTACTGGAGTACTCTGGTATACGTAGTTGCCTGGTCCTATCCCGACTTTCTAGTATTCTATTTCTGGGACATGACACATACTTATAGGACTTACATCATCTTCTTTACAAAATAGAAATGACTTGAAGTAGAAAAGACATAAAGCAAAGACATAAAGTAAAGAATATCTTTATAAAAATTTTAATCGATGCGACTTAAAGCTGCTTGATGTAATATACTGGGCTCATCACATTTTTTCGTATGCTGGATTGATCTATAGTCGTCTATTTGGATGCGGCCTGGTCAGTACTCTATCATATTGTTGAGATTATGATCTTCAACAATATCAGGATCTTTGTGTCTAGACTATTTTTTAAGGATATGGAACAATATATATATATATATATATATATATATATATATATATATATATATATATATATATATATATATATATAGGGAAGGGATATTGCACCAAACTTATTTCATCAATTGTTGCACCAAACAATCTCAACCACACATTTATTTCTATCATGTGGTTATAAAACATTCCATAAAGTTGTTGTCACGTCAGCATACTTTATAACCACATGATTGAAATAAATGTGTGGTTGAGATTGTTTGGTGCAATAATTGATGCAATAAGTTTGGTGCAATATCCCTCCACACACACACACACACACACACACACACACACACATATATATATATATATATATATATATATATATATATATATATATATATATATATATATATATATATATATATATAAGCTTGAAAAAATATATATATATGTATATATAAGCTTGATGACAATCTTCCACGATCTTTTTGGTCTATCGTCCAAATTTAGCATTATTAAAAAAACTTTAATACTAGCCCATTCTAAGTTGATACCGGAAACCAGGTTTAAGTTTGTGCAGACAAAATGTAGTCCATATATATACATATGTAAGGACTCAAATTAAAGTTATATATATTGCATATAGAAATCTTTTGTTTGTTTGCCTGGGGCTCCTGGTTCGAGTCTTGTTCTTGAAACTCGACAGTTTCATATCGTCTATCTCCGATAAGGTCTGTGAATACCTATATTTGGACTGCTGGGTACAATTCAATTTCACTTCTTTACATCAAGGTAGCATAAACCAGACAACGAACTTCCCTTGTCATAAAGTAAGTAGCATACAAAATTGATTTACAAATAACGGGTAAATCTTTTGTCAATTCTGGTTGCATTTCAAGGTAGACCGAACCAACAATTTTCATCGCTTTCTTCGAGAAGCATAGGGACTTCATAAAAGACTACTTCCACTGCAAATTTGACCTCGTGGTCAAAAAGTATTTTGATACACCCATTCCTCTTAAAGGAATTTACAAAATCTATCTTTCTGCATAAAAACTTGATAGATTCCACAACTTCTTGAGGAAAAAATCCCTCGATGAAGAAATCTCAACCGTTTTTATTTATCAAAATGGGTTTAGAAATTTATAATTCATTACACAATGTGTATAAATTATCTAAAATTTTGTTCTCTTGTTTTAACAAGATATTTTCAACACAACATGTGTTAAAATTCTCATTAAATTATCCTAGTGTTGGATTTGTAAATTAGAAATAACTTGGTCTTTAGCGTACATTGATTAACCAAGTTCGAGAAGTAAAATCTTAGTGTTTTTGATAGGAGTTCTCCCACTATCTTCCAAAGAGCATTAATCCTTTCATAGTCCCATAGTTCAAGGCCAGGATTGATGTAGTTTTCCTCAGTTTGCAAAGCTTTCTGAATAAACTGAATATCTATAACTATATTCCCTATATACTCATCTTTGCAGGAGGAAGGGGACTTGCGAGGGCAAAGTTGTTATGCTTTTCAGGGGCTTTGCCGAATCGACATAAGTCGCATGTTTTTATTTGGATTTGCTTGGGGCAAACTCATGTTCCCCGGTAAAAAAAAAAGACATATAGTTAGTATACCCAGGAGAGGGTTTTATGGTATAAGGAAACATATTTATAGCATTTATCCATCTTACCCTCGTACCATTTGTTTCTTTTCTTCTATTAATAAGGAACTCTGCTAATCTTTTGTTATCAATAAAAATGGTAAATGCTTAAAAAAAAGACAAGGACTAAAAGTTTTAGTACTTCTAAAGATGGCAAAAAAAATTGTTCGCATGTAGAGTAATAAATATATCCAGGTCTAAATTTACTCGAAACAAAACCATTTCTCTTCTTCTATAGAAAGGGAAATTTGTATTTTATCTGTTTGTCATCTAGGGTTAGAACCTTTTGGTGGTTTATGGATCTTATTAATTCGTTTTACCGTATTTTATAAATGTTGGATTCTCTTACTTAAATTTGTAATATATTTTCTTCCATAATTTAGTAGGCCTAAAAAATTAAGTAATTCTTTCAAAGTTTTGAAGGTGTTTAGGATTTTTTTTTCTTTCTAAAATATGATCTTATAATTCTATTCGTCTTTCCAAAGTATTCTATATCATTCTTGCATAATTCTATTTTATTTGGACTAAAAAGTATACCATGTTTGAGAAGAATGTCACTCATAGTATTAAGATGATCTAAATGTTCTTCTCTAGATCGAGAGTAAACTAAAATATCGACAATGTAAACTACAGATGAGATGCAAAAATAGCCTCATCCATTTCTGAAAATTTTGAGACACATTCTTTTATCCGAATGACATAACAATCCACTCATAATGATTGGAAGTGTAGAGAAATTTGTGAGTTCTTTAGAAACTGTCTTGAAGCTAAATTTGCCAAAATTCGCTTTTAGCACCGAACTTGCTAAGTCGTCTAACATCTTTAATTATACAAAATATTTCTTTCATAGAAGGGATGAAGAAAACCATCAACTTTTGTATTATTTTTTATTTAACCCTTTTATAATTAACGACCATACAAGCTTTTCTTCTCTTTTGTTCACTATAGTTTATGAACATAAATGCGGAAGAGGAGTGTGGATTGTTGCTACGTGTAATAAGCTTTAATTTTAGTAGTTCTTTTATTTGTATATCGAACTCATGTCTATCTTGAAAAGTGTACAAAATAGAATTGACTTGAATCAATTGTTTATTATTAATCAAAGTCACTTTACAATATCTAGGAGACTTGTCCCAATATTGTAACGAGTTCTGGACAAACAAAATTTTTAGTATGTTCATATTTGTAATCAGTGAAATTTGTGATGTTAAAGTGTTGTCAATACGTGGCGGGTCTAATATGTCACATCAAGCAGCAAGTCGCATCAGTTAAAGTAGCTTTTATGAAGAGATTTTTTACTTTATGTCTTATAAGATGTAAAGGATGAATCTTCTATTTTATGTATTTTCTGCTTTAAGTCTTTTCTACTTTATATCATTTCTACTTTGTAAAGAAGATGTTGTAAGTCCTATAAATATGTATCCCTCTGCCCTTTGGCATCTCGAAAGCTTCCACCTATGTAATAGCTGAAAGTGTTCTAAAGCAACCTATGTTCTTCAATAAAAAAATTTAAGTTTCTAGCTCATCTTCCAAACTGATATCAGAGTCATATTTTAATAATCATTCTTCACTTTAAATTTATGTCTTGTTAAATTTAGTGTTTGTGTATCCCTTATATGAGATGAACATTTTTTTTGAAATTTGTTTCTTTTTTAAATAAACTAGTTCAAACCCATATATACATCATTCTGAAGAAAAAAACTTGTATGTTCAAGACCGTTCTTAGCAGGAAGAGTCTTTGTCCGTAAGGAAAAAAAAAGCTCTTAATCGGGTTAAAAATGATATAAATAAATCTAAAATGGGATTATCTTTTCCATTTTTAATCAAAATTTTGAATATGGATCAATAGTTCAAAAAATGGTAAGAAGTCTCGTAAAAAAAGAGGGTATATAAAGAGTGTAAATAATTTGTATGTGGCAAACTGGGACACTTTGCTAATGAATGCAAAGATAAAGTAAAAACTTTAGAAAGTATCAATGTAACTATTTTAAGATTATGAGATATGCTTAGTGGAGAGCATAAACATCACAGATGAAATAATATTTGAATTAGAATATTTGTCTAATTCAGAATCTTATGATTATACTGAAGAGGATTCAGAATAAAATTCTTCATCCTCGTCGTCTTCGGAGGAATTGGTACCTATAAAATGATGAGAGTATCTCAAGAAGATACTAATGCCTTTAATTTTGTTAACACAAAAAGAGAGTTTGGAAATAAATGAAGATAATATAAAAGATCTTCAAAATCTCATAATAGAAACAAATGAGATTTATAGAAGTAACTCATATTTGTTTTTTACGTTTTCAAAACAGAAAACATATATCTTTGAAAGATTCCATGAAAATATTGTTAGAATTTATTGTACCCTGTCGATTCATGAGATGAAGAACGTAAATAAAATTGCGAAAGCGTACCTGAATCCATTGCTAGGCTTGATGGATCTTGAAGCGAACGTCTCTTTTGGTGGGTTCAATCTTCCAACTTGCTACGACCCTTAATGACAAAGAGGAATCTGAATCCTTTGTCCCTCTCTTTCTGTTGATGGGGATGCAGAAGAGAAAAAGAGAAAACCTCTCTTTTAGTGGCCGTATAAGTTGGAGACCATAACCCTAATAAATACACACACACACACACACATATATATATATATATATATATATATATATATATATATATATATATATATATATATATATATATATATATGTGTGTGTGTGTGTGTGTGTTGATATTTCTAATTTGGCCCCTCATCAAATTAGAATTATCTCCGGTATCTACACATTAATTCCATGACAATTATACCCTTAAGCCAATTTCCAAATAGATCACTTTAATTTGGCTTAATTATTTAGATAGCCCAAACTCAATTAATTTTACATGTGTGGCCCCTTAATTATTAAATAATTCCAACAATCTCCCACTGGGCCACATATGTAACCTTATAATTGTGTTAACCTTAGTGAGCTCATAAATTGCTATCTTAATCCTTAGGGTATATCCGGACAATCTCGTCCATTAACCATATCAACATAGGATCAAAGCGGCATTCGTCACATATAGCGTAACTAAACCATCAATGGTCACATATACCAATATAGCTAAACGACATAGATCAATCATGGATGCGTAGCATAAAAATTACACGCAATGTGATCAATACATGTCTATTTCCAACTGGTCCCCTTAACTTTAGTGAGATCAAATACTTTAACATAATGAAAACAGAATGAACCGAATTTCCATATATCTGATCAGATAAATATCCAAAATACTTTAATACATAAATATGTCCAAAACCAAATAGCACCCAAATACATAAAATATAAACTCCCACTATATTGCCATATTCTTAATTAACACCCATATGAGCAGTATGTTCATGAAAGACCTTGGGTGATAATACTTTTGTGAGCGGATCCGCTAACATGGAGTTTGTCCTAATGTGCTATATGGACATTTTAACCATTCTGAATTCTTTCCTTCACAACTAGAAACTTTATGTCAATATCCTTGACTTATACACGTTTATGTTGTTATTGGAATACAGTACTGCTGATTTATTGTCACACCATAATTTATGTTGTCTTTCAACACAGTACTGTAGGCGTAGCCTTGTGACAAAATTTTGTAACCATATTCCCTGAATAGATGCCCCACAGCATGTTATAAACCTTGCTGTCATGGTGGAAGAAATTATGAGTGCATATATGTTTGACACTCATCCAAAATATATCTTCATTAGTCAGCATAACCTGATCTGGATCTCCTGCTGTGTTGGAATCCAACAAAATCGGAGTCGAAATACCTTATGATCTCCAGAATTATTTGATCTCCTACAAAGAGCATATAATTCTTTGTTCTCTATTAATTACTTAAGTAGTTTGGCTGCTACCCAATGATCCATCCATATTTGCTTAAATATCTGCCTAGCATCTGAATTATGTACGCAATATCCTGACGCGTACATACTTGTGCATGCATTAGACTCCCTACAACTGATCATGAAGGAAAAATCTATTGTATTTTCTTAATTTTAAGGCTAACCTTAGGGCACTTGATTGCGACCGAATTTGTCTCCTTTGACGAGAGGTGTAACCTGGTTTGCATTGAATACTTTAATCAATATACAAAACCAGAAAATTATTCCTTCTCCCACTGAACTTGTGATACACACAATCTTCAATAGTGTTTATCTCAAAACCAAACGAGATAATCACTTGGTAAAATTTTAAGTACCTTCGATGAGAATCCTGCTTGAGTCCATGAATAGATTTTGTCAATATGCAAACCATATTATTTAGGTCTTTCGACACAAAGTTTTCTGCATGCACCATAAATTGTTTCGTCGATGTTACCATTGAGAAACACAATTTTGACATCCATTTAATGTAACTCAAGATCAAAATGTGCAATAAGTGCTGTGATTGTTTTAAAAGAGTCTTTCAAAGACACCGAAGAGAAAGTCTCTTTAAAATCAATCGTTGACTTTTGAGTAAAGTCACTAGCTGCAAGACGTACTTTATACCTCTCCACATTATCCTTTCGAATCTTTCTTGGTTTTAAATGTCCATTTTCAACCCATGAACTTCGTATCTTTTGGTAATGTGACAAGTTCCTAAACTTTATTGTCTTGCATAGACTTATACTCCTTATTTATTTCCTTAATCCACTTTTAAGAGTTGAAACTTTCTATGGCCCGACGGAAGATGATTGAATCACCTTCCAATATTCCATAGTTTTTTCTCACGATTCCTAAAAAATATGACAATATTGTCCGAAATTATATTTCTCCTTTCTCTGGTGGACCATCTTAATATTACCGGTTCTTGAGGTTGTTGAGTTTGTTCCATAGGAATAATTACCTTATCTTGAATGGGGTGCCGCTACATTGTCGTTATTAAGGTATCTCAACAACGACTTATAGAGGTAATTCGACATTGTCTTATTGAGGCTCCGAATTCACTTCTTGATCATGACAGGTATAGAATCCTGTACATCGTCAAAAGTGATAGTAGAAATCGTAATTGATTCCTTCTCAAAGATAATGATCCTAACTTTATTTCTCCCCCAAACTCAACATCCTCAAAAAATATTATACTTCTCGTCACAAAATTTTCTTTTGTGTGGGATCGTATAATTATTACCCCCTTGATTTGTCAGTATAGCCAATAAAGTAGCTGCTTACAATTAAACTTTGGTCTGTATTTTCTTTACACATTAATATAGACATTAAAGTCTATAGAGTCAATAAAATCCAAATCTTATCAGACACAAGTCGTTCAACTCTATTTCTAGAGATGTGACCTAATCGCTTATGTCATAATAAGACTAAAAATATTTATTGTTAATTTTGTGTTTAGTACCACATGACTCCACTTGCAAGGTTTCATTTAAGTTGCAATAGTTTCAACTGAATATAGGTGATCATAAACCTTAAAGGAACTATTACCAATAATATTTGGATTTAAAGATAGACTAAACTTATTATTTTTAAATGAACAATGATAACCAGATTTGTCCATTAAGAAAACTGAAACTGAATTTCGTCTAAAAGACGGTACAATAAAAGTGTCTATCAAATCCAAATAATAATCGGTTTCTAATAATAACAAAAAATGTACTATTGCTTCCATTTCTATCGATTTGCCGTCACCCACATAGATGTATTTTTCACCATCAATTGGCTTTCGGTAGCTCAGGTAACCTTGTCTAAAACACTAATGTGGGTAGTCACACCAGAATCTAACCACCATGAGTTTCTTGGTACTAAAACTAAATTAATCTCAGAACAGACCAAATTTAGAAATGTACTTTTCTTTATATGTCATGCGTGATACTTTGTACATTTCTTCCATATGTGTCCTGTCTTATCACAAAAGAACAACCATTAGTTTTATATTGTTGTTTCTTTTGATCTCGACCCTTAGCAGCTAATGTATTCATTTCTTTTTGCCCTTAAAGTTTATCCCATTAAACATGAAAATTAAAATTTTATTGGCAGATATTTTAACAACATTAACTGTAAAGAGAACAAAGCAACAAAAATAAACATGCTCTAACAAATAACCAAAGCGTAAAATATAGTCAAACAAATTCAAATAATGGTGAATCCCATCTCAAGATACCTAGTACATCATTAATATCAAGTCTTTGGACAGTGATATTAACTGCAAGTGGTACTCTTGGTGTAATGATCAAACGTTGATAATAAGTCATGTCAAATAATAAGCCTATCTTTGGATCGGGTTATTATTCACATGTAAACCTTATAACTGTCATACATTTATCACAACAAGTATGTGTGCAATTCGGCCAAGTATTAACCTCCCTTTGGGCCGGCTAATACCCGTATGAATGTACACACACAAACATCCAACATCCCTCATAGACTATCTGTTGTCACATTTTATTTTGATTATTAACAGCATCTTCGTAGTTTAATTTTCTGTGTCTTCAGATTCATATATTCTCAGAAGCTCTACTACATAAAGTCCTTCCGTTCAAGTGCAACCATCCTTTGCATCGAAGACTGAAGTAGTTACCGGTGCTCCTTGCATAAGACGGCGTCCTCCTGCTTAGAGTCTTCATGTCAGTACAAAGTCTAGGTATATCTGTAAACACCTAAGGACGGATGACAAGTAAAAGAACAAGTCAAAAATCAATTTTCTACAGAGCGGCATACCGTCGGCATGCTTCGACATACCGGCGGTATACCGTTTTTATGATCCACAAAGTTGCTGTGACAAATTGTCGGCATACAGACGGTATGCTCCGGCATACCGGCGGTATACCGTTTTTATCGCCCCAAAATTTGCTGTGACAAATTGTCGGCATACCGACGGTATGCTCCGGCATACCGGCGGTATACCGCTTAGTGGACCCCAGAAACGTTCTGTGACAAAACGTCGGCATACCGACGGTATGTTCCGGCATACCGGCGGTATACCGTTGTGTTTGCACAAAAATGTTCTGTGACAAAACGTCGGTATACCGACGGTATGCCGCGGCATACCGACGGTATACCGAGTTTCAAATACTTGGTTTTTGAATTGCTCTGACTAGCATTAATGGCCGCATTTAATGCTCTCAAACGGTCATTAATATGACCGGTATACCGACGGTATGCCGCAGCATGTCGGTCTGTCTGTATCCAGAGCATTAAATGCCACCCACTCTTGGTTTCTCTATAAATGAAAGCTCTCTCTCGCTTGAGGCTTTCACCAACTCTTGCCATAAATTTTCCAACAACCAAGAGCTCCTCCATTAATACTCTACCAAGCTTTAAATTGTCATCCTCTCCCAAAGTGCTAGAGTATTTTAAGAGTTGTAAATTTTGATCTTCACGTGTTAGAAGATCAACAAGTTTCTCTTCTCATTTGTTTGAAGTTGGCGAGCCTTCGTAAGAAAACTCGTGTGTTGAAGTTGGCGAGTCTTCGGATCCAAACTCGTGTTGAAGTTGGCAAGTTCTTCGGATCCAAACTCGTGTGTACTATTTGATTAAATAGTGGATTTAAGCCGGAGAGAGTTCCGGGACTGGATTGCCTCAAGCGAGGATACCAGGATACATCTTGTGTTTGATCTTCTCACTCTTTACTTTTATTTGTCATATATTGCGTCTGTTGCACTAGTTATTTTTTATTTCCCTATTCACCCCCTCTAGGGTTCTACAATTGGTATCAGAGCTTTGTTCTCTTGATTTGGATTTACACCCTTTGAGTGATCCAAGGCCTCTAACCCTAGTATCAATACCTTCCACAATGAAGGACACTTCACAAATAGGCCTCTCCTATTTGATGGAACCAACTATAACTATTGGAAGATTAGGATGAGCATTTATCTGAAGTCCATAGATTTCGATTTATAGGATTGCGTGATAAATGGTCTTCCTACTCCTTCCAGAGTTATTAAGGATATTGCTTCTGACACCCTTAGGGACACACTTACTGAAAACACCAAGAAACTTGCGAGTCGAAATGCCAAGGCAATGAACGCTCTTTATTGTGCTCTCGATAGTAGTGAATTCAAACGAATCTCTACTTGCAAGACTTCCAATGAGATTTGGAAGTTACTTGAAGTCACACACGAGGGTACTTCACAAGTGAAGGAATCCAAGATTAGTAGACTCACGCAAGAATATGAGTCCTTTAAGATGAAGCATGATAAATCTATCACTTGCATGTTTACTCGTTTTGGTGATATTATTAATCCTCTCTCTTCTCTTGGTACGGAATATCCTGCTCATGAAAAGATCAGAAAAATTCTTAGAGGACTGACGAAAGTTTGGAGTCCTAAAGCTACCGCTATCATTGAGGGGAATGACCTGACAGTCATGAACCTTGAGACTCTCATGGGTAAGCTAATGACTCATGAACTCGATATGAAGGATCAAGAGGAATCCTCCATACAAGAGAAGGAGAAGACCAAAGAGAAGGAGAAATCTCTTGCTCTCAAAGCTACAAAGTCCTACTCCAAGGATAGCTCCGACGACAATGAGTCGGACGACGATGAAGAAATAGCTCTCACAGCTAAGCACTTTCGGAAGTTCCTTAAATTCAACAAAGCCAACCGCTTCAGACGGGACAATGAAGAAGATCCAGCGTGCTATCAATGCAGAAGACCCGGACACATCAAGAGGGACTGTCCGATGATAAGAAAAGACTCAAGCAAGTACGAGAAGCCTAGCAAGGGAAGCTCGTCCTCTAGAAAATTCGTCAACACAAGCATTTGGTGTGAGAGTGACGCAAGCGACTCCGACAACGACAAAGAGTGCAAACACAATACCAACGTTTGTCTCATGGCAACCGATGAGGTACTTGATGATCTCTCCCTAAATACTCTTACTTATGATGATTTGGAGAAAGCTATCATTGAATTGCATGAAGAGCACAAAGGTGTTAGGAATAAATATAAGAAATCTCTAAAAGAGATTGATGCTCTTCAACTAGAAGTAGAAAGACTCTCAAGCATCATTATTGCTGTAAAAGGAAAATCTCCTGCTTCTGACACGGATGAAATAGAGTCTTTGCGACTCAAGTTTCAAGAATCTCTTGACACCATCAAGAAAAAGGATGATGAGATTCAATCCATGAGAAGCTCTTATGAATTTGCTATGCACAAAGTTCAAGATGCTAATAGGAGAGAATATGACACTTCTATTAAGTATAATGATCTTCTTATACAGAGTAAGAAATTAGGTAATAAGAACACTACTCACATGCATGCTCCGAGACACCTCCACACTCATCACAATGCTAGACATACTTCTTACATGAACACTACACACAAATCCTTTTCTAACACAAGGAAAGGACTTTTTGTTAAGAAAGACACTTCGCATCATGCTTTTTATTATCATCATCATAATACTAATGCTAGAGCTCCTCGCACTAGAGATTCACATATGCATGATTCTCACATATCTTCTTCTAAATCCTCTATGATTTGTAATTACTGTGGCTTGCCTGCACATACGACCAATTATTGTCATACAAGGAAACTTGTTGATAAGAAAGTTTTTATGTGGGTTCCTAAGACTAACACTCAAGGACCCATAAGATCATGGGTACCAAAATGTTCATCTTCAACTTATGTTGTAGGTGAAGAGTCCTTCTCATGCTAGAAGCAAGTGGATTCTCGATAGCGGTTGTTCACGGCACATGACCGGGGATGCTTCATTATTTACAACGCTATCGATGAAGAAGGAAGGACACGTCTCTTTTGGTAACAATCTTAAAGGTCACATTATAGGGAATGGTAATATAGGTTCCCCTTCTTTTCCTTGTATTAAGAATGTGTGTCTTGTTACTAATCTTAAACATAATCTTCTTAGTATTAGCCATCTTACCGATAATGGTTATGATATCAAGTTTGTTAAGCTCAAATGCTTCATTACCGATAGCTCTAATGGATCTATTGTTTATGAAGGCATTAGAGAAAACAATATCTATGTTTTATATCTTGTTGAAGACACTAACAATGACAGGTGCTTAGTTGCTAAAAACGATGAGAGTTGGCTTTGGCACATGAGGCTCGGACACGCCAACATGGATACCATCTCTCGTCTTGCTACCAAGAAGCTCGTAAGAGGACTCCCAAGTATCCCGTTCAAAAAGGATATGGTGTGTGAAGAATGCGAGAAAAGTAAGTTAACAAAGTCATCCTTCAAATCAATCAACTCTGTGAGTACTTCTAGACCTCTTCAACTTATCCATATGGATCTTTTTGGTCCTAGTAGAGTTGCTAGCCTTGGAGGCAAGCTTTATGCTTTTGTTTTAGTCGATAATTTTTCGAGATTTACTTGGGTTATTTGTCTTGCTTGTAAAAGTGATACTTTTCGTGAATTTGTTGCCTTTTGTAAACGTGTTCAAAATGAGAAAGGTTTTTCTATTAACAAAATTAGATGTGATCATGGAGGAGAATTTGATAATGCCGATTTCAAAAGATTTTGTGAAAAGAATGATTTTGGACATGATTTTGCTTGTCCACGTACTCCTCAACAAAATGGTGTTGTGGAAAGAAAGAATAGAACCCTTGGCGATATGGCCCGGGTTATGTTAAACCAATATAAGCTCCCTTAATATTTTTGAGCGGAAGCCGTTAATACGGCATGTCTTGTTATAAATAGGGTCTTGATTAGACCTATTTCTAAGAAGACTCCTTATGAGCTATGGTTTGACAAAATTTCCTCTATTGAATATTTTAAAGTTTTTGGTTGCAATTGTTTTATTTTGAATACCAAGGATAACCTAGGCAAGTTTGAAGAAAAAGCCTATGAAGGAATATTCCTTGGATACTCTACTCATAGTAAAGGTTTTCGTGTTTTTAATAAAAGAAGTCTCGTTGTCGAAGAGTCAATCAATGTCTCTTTTAATGAACTTAATTCTTCTACATTTTTCTCTTCCGAGGATATTGATGACATCTCGTTTGGGTTGGAGAACTCCTCTATTGAAGATCGTCCTTCTTCATCTAACAATGAAGTTGTGACCCCAACAAAAGAGTCTCCTCCTCTCGAGCCTCCTCAAAAGGATCTCCCAAAAGAATGGAGATTTGTCACCAATCATCCTAAGGAACTTATCATTGGGGATCCTTCCTCCAGTGTTAGCACTAGTTCCTCCACTCGTGATCTTTGTGCCAACGTGGCTTTTATCTCTCAAATAGAGCCTAAAAATGTTAATGATGATTTTCTTGATGAATTTTGGATGATAGCAATGCAAGAGGAGTTAAATCAATTTGAGCAAAACAAGGTTTGAGAATTTGTCCCAAAACCTAGCAATCACCCCATCATTGGAACAAAATGGGTGTTTCGCAACAAACTTAATGAAGATGGGTTAGTGACTCGTAACAAGGCCAGATTGGTTGCTCAAGGCTATAACCAAGAGGAAGGCATTGACTACGACGAAACCTATGCTCCGGTTGCACGTCTTGAATCCATTCGTATGCTTTGTGCTTTTGCTTGTTTTAATGACTTTAAGCTCTTTCAAATGGATGTTAAGAGTGCTTTTCTTAACGGTATTATTAAGGAGGAAGTTTATGTTAAACAACCTCCCGGCTTTGAAGATTTTCAATTTCCTAACCACGTGTTCAAACTCCACAAAGCCCTTTATGGCCTCAAACAAGCTCCCCGTGCTTGGTATGAGCGCCTTAGCTCCTTTCTTGTTTCTCACAATTTTTCAAAGGGGAAAGTCGACACAACACTCTTTATCAAATCCCATAATAGCACTCTCTTATTGGTTCAAATTTATGTCGATGACATTATTTTTGGTTCTACTAACAACACACTTTGTGTAGAATTTGCTAAAGTTATGCAGGAAGAATTTGAAATGAGTATGATGGGTGAACTTTCCTTCTTTTGGGGGTTACAAATCAAACAAGGACCCAAAGGAACCTTCATCAATCAAGCAAAATATACAAAGGACCTCCTCAAGCGTTTCGAACTCGACTCATCCAAATCAATGAGGACTCATATGGCCACAACAACAAAGCTTGACAATGATGAAGATGGCACATCGGTCGACATTCGTAAGTATAGAGGTATGATCGGTAGTCTACTTTATTTAACTGCTAGCCGTCCTGATATCATGTTTAGTGTTTGCTTGTGTGCACGATATCAAGCCAATCCAAAGGAATCACACTTGTGTGCCGTTAAGCATATTTTTCGTTATCTCAAAGGCTCCATTAACATGGGCCTTTGGTATCTGAAATCTTCATCCTTCGAGTTTCACGGCTTTTCGGATGCGGATTTTGCCGGATACAAGATTGACCGAAAAAGCACTAGTGGCACATGTCAATTCCTCGGGAAGTCCTTGGTATCATGGTTTAGTAAGAAACAAAATTCTGTTGCTCTTTCAACCACTGAGGCCGAGTATATTGTGACTGGTTGTTGTTGTGCACAAATTCTTTGGATGTCACAAACACTTTTAGATTATGGCATTTCTCATTCTAGTACCCCTATTAAATGTGATAACACTAGCTCAATCAATCTCACGAAAAACCCGATTTGTCACTCACGCACGAAGCACATTGAAATTAGACACCATTTTCTTCATGACCATCAACAAAAGGGATATATTCGTCTTGAATTTATTGATACTACTTATCAGTTAGCCGATATTTTCACCAAACCGCTCCCGGAAGATCGCTTTACTTTCCTTTGCCAAGAATTATGCATCTTATCCTTTGACCCGTAATTCTGTTACTTGGCCGGCACACCGACGGTATGCAGCGGTATACCGGCGGCATACCGTTTTTTGATTCAGAATTAGGTTCTGTCTCGAAACTCGGCACACCGTCGGTATACGTCGGCATACCGACGGTATGCCGGATCGCGACGGACAGCCTTTCAAATCCAGATTCGGGCCCACCTTTCTTCCTTTCTCTCCTTATTCTTCTCAACCCTCTTTTAGTTCCTTCACATCCATCACATCCCTATTAATTACCCTCTCATCTTTCCAATTCACAACTTTCCATCACATTTATTACCCATCTCTTCACATCTCCCATTTACTCCTCTTTTACTCCCCTTTCATCATTTCCAACCCACTAACCCTTCATATCCCCCATTACTTCCCTCTACAACCGTTTCCCAACCCACCCTCCCATTTCAAACTCCAACCTTTCATCTCCCTCCTTCTCTATTAAAAACCCTATTTCTTTTAATTCTTCTCCCTACACATCTCATCCTCACCTAAACCCTATCTTCCTCCTCCAACCGTTCTCCATGGCCAACCCGAAGCGTCCCCGCTCCTCCTCCACCTTCTTCAACCCTTTCACTCCGGTGGCTCTCCCTCACGGGTATAATCAGCGGGTCTTTACCTCATCCTTGGCGGCCGAGACATGGTTCCAACACTTCGTTCATCATAATGTCTTTAAGGGCCGAGCAATCAATTGGAATCTCTTTCCCGACCATGTCTCTCTATTTGACGAAGCCGAACTCTCTTGCCTCCTTCGGTGTCAGATTCCCATCTACCTCGCCGCCGTCCGTCTCTTCTACTGCAACTTGGCCCCGGACAACGAGCACGGCGCCATACAGTCAATGGTCAACGATCGCCATTTCCGTCTCACGTCTCGAGACATCGGCAACATCCTCGGCATCCCGGACAAAGGGAAAGCTTTGCCGTCCTTGGCTGCTCTTCACTCCTCGGCGGCGTCCCCCTTTGACGAGTTCTGCCGCATCATCTGCAAGGGCCCCAACCCTCCTGCTATCCTGGCCCTTTCCGTACAGCTGGAGCCGTTTTACTACGAGCTCCATAGGATTGTGTGTCACACACTCTTTCCTAAGGGCGGGAACTACGATGCCATTACCGGCGATGCCCTGGTGTGCATGTATTACCTTTATGCAAGAAAGTCCTTCTCCTTCCCGAAGACTCTCCTTCTTCTCTTCAGGCGTGTCATGCCAGCGGGAAAGCAGAACCTTTACTACGGCTCCCTCATCACTCTCCTTCTGGAAGCCAAGCAAGTTGATCTCTCCCTTTGCTCCTCGGATGGCGTCCCTTCCTATCTCGTTGTTTCCCGCTCCGCTAGTGGTGCCTCCACTTCGTGTGCTTCCTCTTCCCAAGAGCCACCAGCTTCCACTTCTGCTGCTCCCGCATCTACTCCTCCTGCCTCCGGCCGCTACATGCCGCTGACTCAGCAGCACTTCGACATGCGCATGGCGCAGGCAGAGGAACAGATGAGGGCTCATACTCGTGGCCTTGGCAATCTGATTCAGTCCCGCTTCCATGACCAAGCATATTTTATCCAGCGCACTATTCAGGACCGGGACATGTTTCTGGATCTGAATCTTCAAGATCCAATGTACCAGGCTCCGCACTTTTCCGATCCCAATGCCTATGGGTTTATGTACCCGGACGGCATTGATCCTTACGGCGTCTTTCAACAAGCTCAGGACGGTAGGGACGATCCGGCGGACGATTAGGGGTGGCTGCCTTTTGGATGATGGTCTCGAATAATGCGTGTTTTAGTTATGTGTGTTTGTTTTTATGTTCTGTCTTTTGCGGTCCTTCGGGGACCTATATGTGGTTGTTTCTAGTTCTTTGCAGTCCTACGGGGACTTGGTTCGTGTCTGTCTCTTGTTAGCAAACTCTCTTCGGGGAGAGTCTTTTAAAGTGTCTTTTGTAGTATGACTATCCTGCATGTATTCCGCTTTCTCTTCCATATATAAATACATGCTTGTTATTCTATGCTCTTGTCCTTATTATTGCTATTTTTTAATTCCTTTTCTTTTCCATCTTTGACTAAGTGATAAAGGGAGAGAAAACGTATTGAGGGGGAGTTGTCTACCTACGGGGGAGTTACTCCCTGAAGATGCTCTCTATTTTGTCAATTATCAAAATGGGAGAGATTGTTGGTACATTTTATTTTGATTATTAACAGTATCTTCGTAGTTTAGTTTTCTGTGTCTTCAGATTCATATATTCTCAGAAGCTCTACTACATAAAGTCCTTCCGTTCAAGTGCAACTATCCTTTGCATCGAAGACTGAAGTAGTTACCGACGCTCCTTGCATAAGACGGCGTCCTCCTGCTTAGAGTCTTCGTGTCAGTACAAAGTCTTGGTATAACTGTAAACACCTAAGGACGGATGAAAAGTAAAAGAACAAGTCAAAAATTAATTTCCTACAGAGCGGCATACCGTCGGCATGCTTCGGCATACCGGCGGTATACCGTTTTTATGATCCACAAAGTTGCTGTGACAAATTGTCGGCATACCGACGGTATGCTCCGGCATACCGGCGGTATACCGTTTTTATCGCCCCAAAACTTGCTGTGACAAATTGTCGGCATACCGACGGTATGCTCCGGCATACCGGCGGTATACCGCTTAGTGAACCCCAGAAACGTTCTGTGACAAAACGTCGGCATACCGACGGTATGTTCCGGCATACCGGCGGTATACCGTTTTGTTTGCACAAAAACGTTCTGTGACAAAACGTCGGTATACCGACGGTATGCCGCGGCATACCGACGGTATACCGAGTTTCAAATACTTGGTTTTTGAATTGCTCTGACTAGCATTAATGGCCGCATTTAATGCTCTCAAACGGTCATTAATATGACCGTTACTATTTGACCGGTATACCGACGGTATGCCGCAGCATACCGACGGCATGCCGGTCTGTCTGTATCCAAAGCATTAAATGCCACCCACTCTTGGTTTCTCTATAAATGAAAGCTCTCTCTCTCTTGAGGCTTTCACCAACTCTTGCCATAAATTTTCCAACAACCAAGAGCTCCTCCATTAATACTCTACCAAGCTTTTAATTGTCATTCTCTCCTAAAGTGCTAGAGTATTTTAAGAGTTGTAAATTTCGATCTTCACGTGTTAGAAGATCAACAAGTTTCTCTTCTCATTTGTTTGAAGTTGGCGAGCCTTCGTAAGAAAACTCGTGTGTTGAAGTTGGCGAGTCTTCGGATCCAAACTCGTGTTGAAGTTGGCGAGTTCTTCGGATCCAAACTCGTGTGTACTATTTGATTAAATAGTGGATTTAAGCCGGAGAGAGTTCCGGGACTGGATTGCCTCAAGCGAGGATACCAGGATACATCTTGTGTTTGATCTTCTCACTCTTTACTTTTATTTGTCATATATTGCGTCTGTTGCACTAGTTATTTTTTATTTCCCTATTCACCCCCCCTCTAGGGTTCTACACTATCTACGCAAGAGAGGTCACTTTGGCGACATCTTGTTTCAATGGGTCTATTTAGAATATTAGACGACTATTGCTAGTCACAAAAGGTACCAAAATTTTGAATATTGACTAAATTTTACAAAACTGAATCATGTCCAAAACCTTATGTACATGCATATTTGAACATTAAAACTCAAATAAAATAATCATTGGCATGTGAATCTCTTTGCATGATTCAAAAATAAAATTTTAATTTGACAAAATAGGATATTATCAACATAACAAAATTTATGTAATAATCTACTGAGGATATACATCCAGAGAACAACAACATATAGGACATGATACAAATACTCCAACACATAAAAAGAAATGTCATGGAGTTCTTTATGACAGATACCCGCACAATAAAAAATAGCATGTCCTTTTTATTTATTTATTTAATTATTATTTCTTGAACCATGAAAATTGCTCACAAATCCAAACAACGTACCCGCACATTGTCATCCTACCACATCAGAAGGAGGGATAGAGAACAAGCTGAATCATTAAGAAATATCCACTAGAGGAACAAATCTTTTAGCATGACATAAATATTTTATGAACAATCAAAATATTGGCAAGTGGCATCTTAATAGATCCATCCCATAAATAGGAATGTTGTTTGGACAACTACAATCAAATACTCATCAAAAGATTCCACGACCATTTTTCGAATCCGCCAAGAAGCCATATTCAGATACCCATATTTGGAGCAATCCCCAAACAAAATGTTTGGAGCAATATTTGGACCCATATTCAGATACCCATCAAAATGTCCATACTAACCAAACCCTTATATATATATATATATATATATATATATATATATATATATATATATAATAGGAAAACTTAGATGGTGAAACTTTTGAATTCCGAAAATACCCTTACATACTTATACTAATTAAAAATAGTTCATTAATTTTAATAAGGACAACTTAGTAATTAGGAAGACTACCCTTTGGTCTTCCTAAAAAGTCTTCCTAAACTAATTAAGAAATGTTAAAATACGTGCAAGGCATGTGCACATATGCTAGTATATATATATATATATATATATATATATATATATATATATATATATATATATATATATATATATAAGCCCGTTGGGAACGGTGGAGCACCCCGGCGCAGTGGCGCGGGTTCGAGTCCCCTTGGAGGCATGCCTCCAAGCACCATTAAGAAGTGGACACCCTAAAAAAAAAAAAAAAAAAAAAAAAATATATATATATATATATATATATATATATATATATATATATATATATATATATATATATATATATATAAGAGAAATAGCTTTTGCGCTACCATCTTGTCTAAGAAAGTTCATAATGTAGAGTTAATCAGCAACGAACATTACAGAATAGTGCTCAAGTTGTTGTGTGTTAAAACCAAAGTTCCCATCAACAAGGCACAATAAAGGTATCAAGTTCACCCTTCCATTGGAAGACAGATCAGTAAGAAAATAAGCCTCCCCCGACACCTTTATTTATATATATATAAATATATATTTGGAGCAATCCCCAAACATTGATCTCATTAAATTGAACTTCAGATTAGAAATCCGAATACCCATATTCGGATCCAGAATGGCCGAGTAAAATATGTGGATCATTAAAATAAATTAATCTAGCAATCGGAACCCTAAATTAATTTCGATTTAACGATTTAGGATTTTTGAACACCAACAAAATTGAATATGTAAACTTCAAACTCATAAATCAAACAAGGAGGCTCTGATACCACTTGTTAGAATTTATTGTACCATGTCGATTCATGAGATGAAGAACATAAATAAAATTGCGGAAGCGTACCTGAATCCATTGCTAGGCTTGATGGATCTTGAAGCGAACGTCTCTTTTGGTGGGTTCGATCTTCCAACTTGCTACGACCCTTAATGACAAAGAGGAATCTGAATCCTTTGTCCCTCTCTTTCTGTTGATGGGGATGCAGAAGAGAAAAAGAGAAAACATCTCTTTTAATGGCCGTATAAGTTGGGGACCATAACCCTAATGAATATATATATATATATATATATATATATATATATATATATATATATATATATATATATATATATATATATATGTTGATATTTCTAATTTGACCCCTCATCAAATTAGAATTATCTCCGTATCTACACAATAATTCCATGACAATTATACCCTTAAGCCAATTTCCAAATAGATCACTTTAATTTGGCTTAATTATTTAGATAGCCCAAACACAATTAATTTTACATGTGTGGCCCCTTAATTATTGAATAATTCCAACAAATATTTCTTCATCCGGAGAAGAAAAACAAATGACTAAACTACAGATTTTATTTTTGCAAAGAATTTAAAAAAATAAAGACAAACTGTGGTAAATTTTTTTACAAATATTTACATATAGGAGCAATTCAAGTTAAGATTGTTCAGAAAAAGATTAGATTCTCAAATCTTAGTAATGATTAGTGATTATCATCAAAAATGGACTCCATATTAGGAGTAATCCAGTCAGGGCCGGCCCTGGGATAAGCCGGACAAGCCTTGGGGCTTGGGCAACCCCCCTCTGCTAGGACAATCCCTCTCTGCTAGGGCAACCCCTTAGGCTCAGCATAACCCCACCAAAGGGTTAAAGGGCAACCAAAATTAGCTCCAGGATAGGGCAACCTAAACCTCCGGGCCGGCTCTGAATCCAGTCAAATATGGTTGTTGGACACCTAATAATTATCCTATATTCGGGTATATGGTTGTCTAAAACGATCCTAATATCGAAAAGTTAATAAACCTCCATATTCAACTACAAAATATAGTTCTTGCCAAACCAAGCAACACATTAGCTATTGTTTGAGTGTCTCTATGCACATTATCAGAAATACGTACTTTTAAAACATCTTATAACTATGGTATGTTTCCAAACGAATCAATAAAATTGTTGAACGAAGATTAAGGAGAAATAATTAACCAAAATTATCATCCTTACCAGATATATCCTTACTCGAAACTGGAATACAAACATTTCTGCAATAGGATCTCAACATGTTGTAGAAGCACCTAGAAGATCATTATAGATTTCTGGAAATATATTGGTTATTTCTAGAGAAAATAATAAATCCTTTAGAGAGAAAAACAAATTTTCCAAATAATAAGGAGCAAGTTACTAAGGAAAAAGAGAGAATTCAACAACAGATAAAACCACTTTTATCGGAATGTCCTTGCTATATAAAAACTATACTTATAAACTCAAAAGGAGATACATTTACTATAAGCTAATTTAGATTCAGGAGCATCATTTTCCTGTACCAAGAGTAAATATGTCTCCAAAATTGATTTATTCAAAATCAAACTTCTACTAGTTTCTCTTCAGGACTAGTCTTAGGAATACACGTTTTTACTATTCACTCAAACAGAAAAGTTTAGAGTTGAATAACCCCAATTGTGGATTCATGATGAATCCTACAGGGAAAGAATTATAGGACAGGATATCATACAAAAGTACCTTCTTATAACATATCATTTTAATCATATAATTCCGACCACTACAAAAGGATTAATAATTATACCCTTCTGCGACAATGAATCTATTAGTTATAAAAAAAAAAAAAATTCAACTCGAGCCCAACCCGATGAATCATAAGCCGTGTTACAGGGGTGCAACTCGGACGGGTTGGGTCGGACTTGAAGTCAACTCGAGCCCAACCCGATGAATCATAAGCCTAACTCGAGCCCAAGCCCGACCTGACCTCGGGTCCAACAAATGAAGCCCAAGACCAAGTCCGGAGGATCGGATTGGACTGGGGTTTATCGGACTCTAATATAATATTTGAAATAATTTTAAACAAAAATAATATTAAACACATAATCGAATAGCAAACAAGCCTCGATTATTACAAAATACAAATTGAAATGTGATTTAGGATAAAGAGTTAAAGTGGTCGGGTGGAAAAATTAGGATTTATAATTTTCATTTACGAAGTATATATATATATATATATATATATATATATATATATATATATATATATATATATATATATATATGTTTGTTGGGTTTGGGTAACCCGACACATGAACCCGAGACCAAACCTAATTTTTGTTCGGGTTCAAATATTTTAATCCGAGTCCGAATCAGACTATCTTCCACCCTAACCCAACACATTAACGAGAGTTTATCCGATCGGACTCGGATTTAGCCCGACCAAGTAGCACCCCCACCGTGTTACCAACCATATCATCTGATTCTATTGGATATGATTTCTATTCAATTGAAGAAAAATAATTGAATTACTTGCAACAAAAAATTGTACATAATGGGATAGGAACAAGGATTCCCAAAGGTCATTGTGGTAGAATAGCTCCCAAAATTTTAATGGAAAACTACGGTCAACAATATGTTCAAATTCGACCCGGTTATAAGATTGCACAACTCGTAATTGAAAAAAAATTATACTCCGGAAATTATAGAAGTTACTAGCCTTTACCCAAATGGCAGTAATGAGAATAGATATGGTTCTCCTAAATTTGGATCACCCTACAAGGGCCAAACTAGTGGTTCCTCCAGAGTTCTGATTCATGACTTACATTATTTTTAACCTAAAGGAATATACTAGTGATTAAATCTACATAGAAATTGATATATCTTATAAAAACTATGAAGATCTTACATTGCATGCACTAGTTGATACGGATGCTAGATGCTAGAACCAGTGTAATTAGACCAGAGTTGGTACCTCCAGAACACCAACATAAATTAGAACACGAGCAAATTGTATATGGTATAAGTGGACAATTTAGATTGACAAATTGTTTCTTCCTTACCAATTGACATTATGAGCTTAATTTAGATTGACAAACTATCAGTATAATCTAGACCATAAAAAATATTACCCAAAGTTTACAATTGATACAACGTACATTACTTGATCAATCATTTTTCATTTGATTCAGATCATACAGCAACTAAAGGAAACGTGGAGACATCCCTCAGTCCCGCTTTGTACAGCAACTCATGGAATGCATTGGGCATCATATGTCCAGATCATCATACAATCGACCAAAGTAGCAATGTTCTGCAAATAATAACAGTAGCCTATGTTAGAGAATCAGTGAATTGGTATTCTGTATCATAAACCACAACACCCATGGAATGGAGCCTCAGCAACCAAATCTTATATGACAATGTAGTCATAATCAGGCCATTTATATAGATCATCTAATTAAGCTCACTTAATAAAGCATCCTTCATTTTTAGCCACTAGCCAAAATTGTTTCAGTTGTTGGACTCTAAATCCTTCAGTATCATCTCTTCAGTGGAAGTACTCCGAAAGGGCTGTTCATCAAAAAATAATTCCTCGGAGTATCCTGATTCGGCCACAAACAACACTAATCAGGCTGCTAGGCTGATGGGAAACAAAACTAACATATAATCAATAACCCAAGCGATCATTCAGTGAGGTGCGGCCATCACCAGTTTGTCCTGCACAAGTTCCAACAGCAGAGCTTATCAGCAAGCACACGAGTTTATAGCAACTTACAACTTCATTTACAATCATAGAAGTTTACCTTCAGGTGGCATCCACGCTTCGTAATCTGGACTTTTTGCAAGAAAATCGGGTCTTGAAGGTCCAATTACTCTTTTAGGCTGAGACTTATCTTTAGCTGATGTGCTTCTCGTGTGGGGCCCTTCTTGGCTTTCATCTCTCATCTCTTCATCAAATGCAACATAACCTCGCTTGTGCTTAAGTAGCAATGCTACGGCATCAGCAGCTGTGGTTTCAGCCTTGAATGAAGCTTCTTCTACTTTTTGAGCTTTATCAACAGTCTCTCCAGGCTTGTCTTCAGACTTCCGCTTCCTTATGATCAGACCAGGAGCTGCTTGCTCTAACTCCTGTTCACTCTCCACTGAGGTAAGAACTTTCTTCCTATCTTTATAATCAACAAAGTTATCCGACTCTGTAACATCTACATGCACATCTTGCGCACGGTCATCTTCCAATTTCATGTCCTTCGTGGCACCCAGCCATTGAGGTTTTGTTGCGGTGTATGCAGGTGGCTTACTTTCTTTACTCTCACAACCATCCTCAACTTCTTTAGGATCCTCCTCTTCTTGTGCTGGACTTGAAGTCTGCTTAAGTGGTGAGCTTGTCATAGATTTTTCAACTTTGGCAAGTTTCTTTTGTTTGGGTTGGGGTTGCTTTCGCATGTCTAAAGTTGGCTGACTGAGTTTTGGTGCTTGAATCTTCATTTCTCTTTTCCTGGATGCGTCTCCCATTGGATCCGCAATTTTTAGCAAATAAGTTACCCTGTCCAACTCAGTTTGTAGTTCAGAGAGTTCCTTCTGAATTTTTACAGTTTTGTCAATCACTGTCACATAGCATAGAAGTCGTCAGACAATGGTTTACTGATCAATTTTCACATGTGAAGGATAATAATGTATTATGTATATGTTGAAGGAAAAAATAATAATAAATGTACTCAGTAGCATACATGTAGATGAAATTTACCTTTACCCTAACAACAAAAATAGATTCACAGGTTAGGACTGCTTCAACTAGGTGTTAGACCTAACCAAACACGATAGAGAGTACCAAAAAAAGATATGGCACTTGCTACTGTTATGAAGATGGCCCTTACTAGAGCTGAATGGAAGATAAGGTGTCATTTAGCTGACCCCAGAAAGTTGGGATAACAGCTTTGTTATTGTTGTAACGAGCTCAATAAAGAAAAACATTGGAGATCAGCAAGTTCAAGAAAGAACAAAAATATGCACTCATGCTCTCTTAGCTCACCTTAGTGAAGCTACACAACCAATATATGATTACAAAAGGTAAAAAAATCAGATCGGGCACAAAGTCCATCCTATAGGAAGTATATTAAGCCATTTTCCAATTTTATAAATGAAATTTAACTGGGTGGCGTTTAACCAGAACAAGTGATAATGTCAGAATAATTGTGGTGATAATTTTGTTGTGGTCAGTGTTCTTTACATATTTTCATTTCAATAAACCATTAATTTCTTAATGTTATTTGTCACATTATATTACCTTTTCCCTCCACCATGATAAGTCCTCCCAGTGCACAAATTACCAAATGTCAGTAGTGTTGGCATGACAACTGGAAAGGTGAAGCCAATCCCTTTCGGACAATTAATGCCAGATTTATGAACAATTAAGATGACATTCTTCTGAGACAATGTTAATCCATTATGCTCCAAAAACAGCCTGCACCCCCATAATGCACCATAACCAACCCATGATGGGGAAAAAAGCTCTTGTGGTGATGGTGATTGTATATCCATACGTACATGATACTGGTGCACTAATATGTGAACAGTACAATTTGGACAAACACCAGTCAACAAGAAGGACGATCCAAGTCATGACAGATCAAGATGTAAACTATTGTATAACAGTTGACTGAAATAATCATGATAACATAATTATCAAGTACTGAGTATTGGAGTAAGCAACAAATGATATTGCAGTTTCTATACAATGATATAAATATTAAATCATATTTGACCTTCTTTAACTCATTTCCTCATATTCTTTGGTGCTAAAATACATAATAAAGTAAAATCACCTAGTTGGGATGACAGCCCAGTCATGTATGCATCAAGGTCATCCCCCCCTTCCGAGCTGCTCTCAGCAGTAGGACCCAATTTATCTTTCTCCTGCAGAAGCAATGTTTTTTTCTCTTCCATCTCCTTAAGAATGTGATCCTTCTTATCAAGAAGGGTATTGGCTGTTTCAACTGCCGGTTGCTCACCAGAAATTTTGGCAGAATTCTTCTTCTTTGTTCGATCATAGAAGTCATCATCATCACTGAACCATGCAGAGTAGTTAGGTAGGTAAGAGAAATAAGGGTTACAGCAAACAAAAATATATACTTGCAGTGAACCAGTGGCAACATCATCATTCAAAACCAGTATCTAATATCTAACAGTCATCATCATCACTGAACCATGCAGAGTAGTTAGGTAGGTAAGAGAAATAAGGATTACAGCAAACAAAAAAATATACTTGCAGTGAACCAGTGGCAACATCATCATTCAAAACCAGTATCTAATATCTCTCGGCCACTTCGTTCTCTGTGGCTGAGGCAGGTCCCAAATTGAGCCGAGATATCAGTCTCCATCAATATCAACATTTTAAGAAAACCTCTTTTAAGCAGGATTTATATTTGTAAATCCACAAAACTACAAATCTAGTTGTCATATTACTGTGAACAAGGACAGAAATTGTTTTAGGATTGTGAAGTACCAAAGCAAGATGCATGACAGAAATTTCCTGAATTCCACTAGGTTTTGTATTCTCTCCTATTGCTAATTGAATAGTGATGGGGTACTTGATTCAAAATAAGAGCAGATTATTATCATTATATTCAGAAGTAACTGGTTAAAATTGACTACTTTTTCATGTTTAAGTTTCTAATATCATTATCATCGAAGCCTTCTCCCATCAGAAATGGGTCAGTTATTCAAGTTCCAAAAGAATTAACAAAGTTGCTGTGACCAGCTGTCAACCTACCAAACAACGACTCTCTATGCTAGTGCCAAATTCTTAGACGTTCGCATGAAAGATAAAGCGCCTCTTGCCATGAAGTGATGAAACCAAGGCCAAGTGGTGGTTACAACGACCTATCTTATTGGTCATGCAGTTTAAGCTCATGCAATCATTGAGAAACTTCCAAAATCCCCTATATATTACAAAATTAGGACCTGCCAACAGTTAACATTTAGTTAAACAATGTCCTGGTTTCTTCCAAATCCGTGGTCCTTTCTGTCTCTAGGTTGCACTGGCATGCCTCTAGAGGACATATCTATACACGAAAAGGGCCCAATATGATACTTACAGCCTACTTACTATCTAAAACATGTGTGTGTGTGTGTGTAAAAGCTATAAAAGTTCTAGTTTGAATGAACATAGTGTTTTACCACTTTAAAATTTTGACTTATATTTGTTTTCCTCTTGTTTGCAGGTGGAAAGACCAACAAAGCAAAGATTTAAGGCAATTAGGCTCAAATTGAGCTTCTCCGAGGTTTATAGGCCACATTCAGTTTAGCTCAGCTGGCCAAAAGTAGATGATTCTAATTAATTGAAACAATAGAAGCTGGATCTATTTGTATTACAAACTAGTCGCAAGCAGTTGCAAAATAAAAGAAGGAATGGCTCAAACCTGATCCAATAAGCAGGTTGCAAAATAAAAGTGAGCTGACGTCTATTTCTGCATACGAGCAAATAGAAGGAAAAAATGGCGGTCCCCACCTATAAAATATTTTGTTCGTCTTCTTGTCGATCTTAAAGCGTGGAATGGGCATAAGAGTTCCTTTTAAAATGTGTTTTTGATTGTTGGCGCCCGACTTCAATATAATCTTTTAACCAGGCCAGCCAATGAGTGTTGTTACATCAACAAAAAAATATTTATTTGATAAGAAATACTTTTGAGTGGATAAGGAAAATTGCTTTTGTTTTTACACTATAAACATGAAGATTTCAGTTACATTTAAAGATTGGAGGAGAGCTCTCCAATTGGAGAGGCGGCTCGACATTAAATAGGAGAGGAAAAGAAGGAACAAAGGGACAGATGGGAAAGAGCAGCCAAAGGGAATTATAAAAAAGAAGGAAAAAAAAGGAGCTAAAGGCAGCAGATTGGAAAGAGGGGCGGATTGGAGGGAGCATTATTAAGAGTTTTACTCTCTTTTTCTTTTTCTCTCTTTTCCAATTTAGCATGGAACAGGTTTTCAATCCTTTGGTTAATTGTAGTTTTACCATGAACTAATTTTCTTGCTAGGACCTACGGTTCAACCCTAGGCCGAATACTCCATGCATGATGTCGTTTTTTTATGAATAATTTCGAGGATTCATGAATTCAATTTCACTATTTTTATTGTTACATCTTGTTAATTCTTATTCCAGATTGATCCCCTAGGATTTTATTCTATCAAGATATGGATCAAGTTAGAGATGATAATCAATCTCTAATATAAGTGATGAACAACGTAGGTATATTGGCATGGTAGAAACCGAGTTGTGTGAAACTGAATCTAACAATTCTGGAGTGGGCACTATGCTTAAGTTGTTAGTTGCACTTTTCATTCCTACTGCGTTTAACGGATTCTGAATGCATTCTTTAGGTAGACAGCATGTCGAAGTTGTGTTTAGGGTACAGTAGACATCATGCTTTAATTTGTACATAGGGAATCACATACGCCATGCTTGACCATGTGTAAGTGCAATCTGTCAAGAGGAATAAAAATCATGAAAAAGAACCTGCATCATATATGGAGTAGAAGGCCTAATGGTTAAATCTTAGTGTCCTAGTGTTTTTAAAATTGATACAACAAGAAATGAAGTGGTTTGCAAGTTAATTTTAGGTTTTTGTTTTGTTTTACAAATTAATCATCCCCCCCCCCCCCCCCCCCCCAACCACCACCCAGAATCATTTCAACAAGAAATTGTTTCACGTTAGGAGTTGCATTTCAGATCAATAATAGTTTTTATCAACTTTGCTTGCCTTCTACATTAGGCAGCATTGACGAAGGTTTAGCATATCCTCATAATCCGGATCAGTGAAGGTGCAACTCTCTTTATCCAGGTTGCTTAATATTTCTATAATTCTGGACATTTAGCAATGGACTAACACATCCCTTCATACTTTTTGTACTTGGCAACAAGTGGAAGCATTAAGTGGTTGACCCCCTCCTTTTCAGACTATAATGCCCACTTTGACCCTTTCTTTAGTGTTTCCCTGCTGCAGGATTAAGGCCAATCAAAGGAGAGAAGGATTAACAAAACCAGGCATTCCTCTAATATGTGGGCTCGGTTTAATAAGTATTCCTCAACTAAATGTTTGGCAATGCCAATCCGAGTTCAAGCTTTACAAACCTTACTGTAACCGTTGCCAAACCTAATCCTGAATCTCTATTGTGTGAACGTGTCCTTTTCGGTATTAATGTCCATATCCATCAAACCTATCTGATCTATCTGCCAATTATTACAACACTATTCAATAGCCCATACCTTTTTCTTTTATGAAAGAAGATATGGATATGGTGACGAGTGATTCAGTATCGAGGTAGCATAATGTACAGTAGGGATATGTAATAGGGTTTCACATATAAGTACCTTAAATCTATGATTAAACAAGCCGCTAAATATTGTGAATTGCTTAAAAGTTGCCAAATCACCAGAAAGTAGAAGTTATGAGTCCCTTTCGTCATTGTAGAGAATCAACAGAACCCAAGGATTAATTGTACAAGAAGATAAGTTTGCCCTCATCTTCCTTCCACACTCCTCCATCCTTTAGATCCCAATGGCCATAAGCGGAGAGGCAGGTAAGGTCGAGGGCGAAGTGGGTTCATCTACCGAACAGGTTGTAGAGTTGGCCTTGGACTTTGATAACCGAACAGGTTGTAGTAGTTGGCCTTGGACTTGGATCCCGGATGACAACCGCTATATGATGAGACATGGACCCGAGCATTCATGCCCCCGTCTTCACCTTAGGTGACAAGCCACCTTTTTTAGTCGTTGTTGCCTTCAGCTAGAGCTTCACCATCGAATACCCGTGTTAAATGATTCTTTGATAGAAGGTCAACATAATTGTGTAAGTCATAAAAAAACCCATTTTGTGCATTCCGAGGATTATTGAATCCTCATTTTTCTCAGCATTTGATTGATTGCTAGCTTGAATTTCACATTTTACTGAGTTAGGTATCGGTTGATTGAAAATGCTCATTTTTTATGTCTAAGCTACTGACTGGAAGTAGTTCCTTCCAAGGATGAGAAGATTGATAAGTGGAGAGTTGAATCTGGATTCCCCCATGCTCACTCCCATGTTTAAAGACCCCCACCCCCATCACAAACCAAGGCTTCCTCTGTGCTCTATGGAGTTGTGACCCTTTTTCTAAATAGCCTTCATGTCCAAGATGGATGTAGGAGGAGGAATAAATGGGGTGAATGAGTACCAAGGGAGGAGGAGGAGAAAGTAGAAGATAATTGGATGGGGCAGAGAAGGGGTGGTGCAGGCGGAGAAGGGAGGAGCCAATGCTGTTTATTTTCTTTTCGGTGGCACTAACGACCATGGATCAGATGGAGGAAATGAGGATCGGTCTCATAATTCCATAAAGAATAAAATATTTTTGTTTCAAATGGACTAAGATGACTGGAGGGACTCACAACTCTATTTCCGGCAAAATATGGGGGATAGCAATTCACAAGATTTAGCGACCTATTTAAAAATATATTAGATTTAAGGGACCTATAAGCAAAAAAATCTGGGATATTGTGTTTGTGCATGTACATGCTTCACAGGCATGCACAGATGTTTATGTATACTGTAATGTTACTTCTGATAATATGAAATGGCTAAACCATCCATGGAGGAGTTACAATGACAACAAATTAAGAAGGAACCGCAGTCCATAATTGTCCTCCAATGTGCAAATTAATTGACCGCCAAATACATCATACAAAGAACTTGACAGACAACATCAAAATATAGTTAAATGTCAACTGACATCAACAGTATAAGCTTTCATGAATCCTGCTTCCATCTGTCTGAATCTCCATGGTTTTATTTAAACTGCAGATAGGTACTAGTGTTCTTAAAAAAGGATTAATCAGCAACTAATCAACTGACCAATCGAGCGCTTAAACTGGGTGGCCAATTAAGCGAATTAAGCAAAAATTCCAAGTAGCCATAGAAATCATCCCAGTAATCCGATTAATCTGCAAGAGCCAAGGACCAAGCATGTAATGTGTACCTGTGCACACTGGGAATTATCATACAGAGATGTAGTGTTGGTGTGTGTAGGGATGGATGCTGGCCAGATGTGACTATGAACCAGAACATGTTGATATCTTAAGGATATATATTCTATCTGCATGTCCCAGGGTGGGTGGATATGCAGTGGTTCTGAGAATGGCTGTTGGAAGTATCTATGCTCCACGATTTTCTTGTCCTACATGCTTTGTTGCACGGATATGACACGACATGGAAAAGACCGGGACATGGACGAGGCACCTAGTTTGGTGTGTCGAGTGTATTTCGGATTGTCTGGTATGTCTCCGCTATGTGTAGGGGTGTGCATTCGGTTTATTCGGTCCAAACCGAACCGAGTGTTCAAAAACCGAATAAACCGAATTTAGTTCCCTTGGCTTACTTTGCATTGATATTTATAGGAATTCCATGGAGGAGGTGGTGAAAGACAGGAAGAAGAGAACAATTCCACTTCCCAAGAATATGGGCAATAAAATAAAAATATTGCAAAATGTAATCACAAATTCAAATTAATACTTGTTGCACTCTCGTTGAATCTCATGTACAAATCTCTGGATCAAATTCACCACCAAAAAAGTATTCAAACTAAATCAAATGCCATGACAAAAATAAAGTGTAAAAGTAAGCAATTTTATGCTGAGCCCCAATTGTTGAGTCACCGCCACCGGCTCCCTTCAGGCTGGGGTTGCTGCTGTTGCAGCAACATTCCTCCCTGGAACTTGAGCCCATTTGGGATGTTGATCCGCGACATGAACTGCAATGGGGCATGGATGGTGTTAACACCCGCGCCTGTTGCCCGGTGCTGACCTAGCACCGTAGGCAGCGTCCAAAGCGACTTTTGAAAGAAAGCGGAGGTGAGAGGAGGCTTACGTGGTGAGAGGTGGAGGAGGCTGAGGCGATGAGAGAAGGTTGGATTTTTTTTAGAGAAATGAGAGGGAACAGCAGCTCTTGAGAGAAGTGAGGAAGAATGGGAGGAGAGAGAAAAAGTATATTTATACTTGGGGCTTATGACGAGGGTATTTCTCAAAATGTCTATTCGGTTTTAAACCGAACCTGAATTCAATAACCGAACCCAAAACCGAAAACCGAATTACGGGTTTTCTTAAACCGAACCCGACCCAAATTATTTTTAAACCGAACCGAATTTCTTATTCGGTTCGGATCGGTTTTCGCCTTTTCGGTCTTAAACCTAATAATGCTCAACCCCAGCTGTGTGTCCAGGGAGGCTTCACCCTAGGCCAAGGGGGCATGAATATGAATGATCGGGTCTACCATCAGCCTTTTTTCGGTTTTCCTGTACACTCCTATACATACTTTTTATCGTATATTTAACTTTGTTTCTTTATATATTAGAAAATTGGTTGGCTTATTTGGTTAAGAATTATTTGCTCAATAGGTCCTGTGTTCAAACCTTGTTAGACACATTATTTTTATTTTATATAAATTATATATGATGCTCCCCTTAAATTTTAAGTAAATGTATTTTTGGCTCCCCCATGAATTTTTTTAAATTTTAAGTAACATTGTTAATTGGATACTGTCCAATCTAAATATTTTCCAAGTCCGCCAAACACGGGTACAATCCAAACACGGGAACAGCACCTCTAATTAGAATAGCTAATATTAGTTTATAGAAGTACAGCAAGATTAGCTAGCATACTGTCCAATCTAATTCAGACTCTATCGAGTACAGATATTTATGAGATACTGGGTACAACTTACTTATAACATCTTGATAAATTTCATAATAGGAAATAAGGTTTCAGCTTGCCTTCAATTATTTGCTTTTCCACATTTACAATCTAGAAAAGTCTACAGCCCAAAAACATTTAATATCACAGCAAATTTAACAAAAAAAAATTGCATGCACTTGTAGCAGCAAAATCACAAGTCCATTATCATTGCCAAACACCAACTAGTAGCTAAAACAGGCCCACATGGCAAGCCTCTTAACAGTTACAGCAGGGTAAATAATCTTTGACATGCTAATATTCATACTATCATCGAATTAGGCATGTGGAATCTCTTCGCCTCCAAATCTTTACTCATAGTAGAAGTGTAGAAGATGATCCATCTACAGGCTCATCTTCAAACTTATCCGATCAACATATTAGTAAGCCATATTGTAATTCATTGTAGTGGAAACCATCTCCAATTTAATTTCTATAACACCACGTTTTAATTAAAAAAAATTATTAAAAAAACTCGACAAATGACATGGAAAAACAATCTAACTCTTACTACCTTTCATACTCTTCAAACTAGGCATACTAGTAAGGACACTGACATATAGCACAGAACTTGCTTAATAAAAAAATGAATCACAAACATGCAATATTTTAGAACTCTTCAATTCAATAGCAATGAAAAGATAACATTCATAGAGAATATGGAGAGAAAGAAAACTACCTTAACACGTCCTCTTCCTCCTCAATATATCCTTTCTTTCTACCATGGACAACCTTTCCAGAGCGTGCACCTAAACTTTCTTGAATGCTTTCATTTAGAGTCTCCTCCAAGCTATCCAATTCCTCCATGATCTGGGTGATACATTCAATAACAGCTCTAGTCTGATAATAGTTGGAGAAAATAAGAACCCTCAAAAAATGGGTTGAGTAAATAAGAGGACCTGAGATGTTCTCTGTTCATTTCGAGCAATCTGTGTTTGCTGACCTTGAGTCAGACCTCCTTGACTAATGTCTTTTACCCTAATAGCATCAATCTCTTTCTTCATATTGGCAACCTTTTGAGGCCAAAAGTTAAAAAAGAAACAGACTTATTTCAGTAACTAGGAGAAGTATGAAAGATCTTTCATCTAACACATCCCAAGTATTGCAAACGATGCTAGAACCTATAGAGAAGTAAAATGCAGATGCATAAGTTAGTGTATCAGAAACAGCACATGGAAGATATTTGAACATAGCATTTTACTGCATGATAAGGAACATTCAATTATATTGGTGAGGCTTCCTTCACAATACCATACTAGTATTTTGTGCAAGAAATTAATCAAATCTTCATGTTTGAAGCTTATTGAGCTATTACTAGGCCGTATAATTATGATTGTCCCTATCGTTTACCATCAAGTTTGCACAAAACAGACCAACAGGTGATTGGACACCACTAGTTGGCACTATGGCCATTTATATCATTAAGTGAACATGTATAGGGTAACCCATAACTGTGTAGACTGTTTTGTTGTCAGCATCATGTCGATATGTCTTCATCCTTGCAAATCAGAAAGTATAAACCACAGGTCCACAACCAACATCACAACTTCTAAAACATTTTGCACAATCTATCAGAGTTATCTCCTTCAAGACTCTATTGTCTAGCGGAACTTGGACTTTGCTCCTTGGTTGCATGAGCATAAATATATCGCCAAAAGGTAAGTCTAGCTACCTGCCAGCTGGTCGTCTAGGTTTTACAACTTGGACCTCTCATTGTGGCTACCTTGGCCAAAAATTTGGCACCAAGTTGGTGGACATAGACAGCTGGTCACAAAACTTTATCAATTCTTTTTAGTATCGATATATCGGATATCGGATAACGGGTTCATGTAGGTTTGGGTTTTGAGATATCGTATGTCGGATATCGGAGATTGAAATATCAGACAACAATAAATATATAATATTATATATACTAAATGTCATATCAAATTCAAATTTCTTCATGTTCTAAATGTCCTAAAATGCTAATACTAAAGTAACTAACTAACAAAAATATATAATATCATATCATAACATGGTAAGAAACTAACAATTATACAAGTACAAGTACCAAAAAAAAAACTAAGACTTATAGAATTACAAGTACAAATAAAAAAACAAGTAATGTTAATCCTATTGTATCAATATAAAAACCTACTACCCTTTGCACACTCTTAGAAATGAGTCCTCGTCCTCGAACGTCACTACAAACAACAAAACATATAGGAAAGAGAGGATAGCTTACCTCCTCTTGGTGGCATCTCGAGAGGGAGAAGGGAGTTTTTCCTCATGGTCGCGGCTCGAGCTAGAGAGGAGCGCTTAGGGAGAGACAGAGAGGGGGGGAGCGCTCACAGAGAGTTAGGTTTACGGCTTCAGGTTTGGGGGTTTTGGTTATAGATTTTAAGTCATTAACGGGTAGGATAGGACCCGCCCCGACTCGAAACACAAACCCTTCTGAATATCCGATATTATAATATATCAAGCGATATCGTCAAATATCATATTGACCATCATATCGGATTCTGATCGATATATCGGCCGATTTTTCTGAAAACTCTATCTACGATTATAAAGCCAACATATATCGATTAGGGCCTCAATCTGTTATATACGCCGATATATCCTATATCTATAATAGGTTGATTCTTTTATGGAGCTTTCACATGAAGAAGGCATGGATTATGATTAGGGATGCAATTTTTCTCGAACCCGACGGGAATCCGATTCTTTTTTTACTCCGGCAGGGACAGATTTGGGAAGTTAAAAATGGAGATGGAGGTGGAGATGGGGATTAAAATAATTCCTCAGTTGGATTTAGGGTCGGGTATGAGTATAGAACTCCCTGTCCCGGTAAATCTCCAACCCCGATTACATATACCCATATGTGTAACCTATTGGTACTAATTAGACATTAATATCTCTTTTGATGAAACCAGGTTTTATTAACCTAGCTTGTATTTTTTTTTTATGAGAACAATTTTTTTAACTTATATTGTACAGAAAAAATTGTTAACGAAGCGAGGGATGGGGATGGGGAAGCCCGACATTGAAAGTGTTAACGGAACGGGGGTGGGGACGGGATTCGAACACTACTCGGGGGCGGGGATGGAGGGTATGGTCTCCGGCCCCGGCCCTCCCCGTTGCCATCCCTAATTATGATGATCAAAGTTGTTAAAGACCATAGTGCACCAAAACCCTAGAGAGCTGGTGAGGGATAAGAATTATATATTTATATTATTCATCGTAGGTAGAAGAGTCACTTTGTGGGTTGAGAGTTGGATTCACAGAAAGGTATAAAAAAGATTTAATTCAACTTAAAATGCGTGCTATAATATAGAAAGCTTTAACCTAGGATACTCCGATATCATGTTAATTCTCAAACTGCACCAAAACTCTAAAGGTGCTAGTTAGGGATGAGGGTTCTATTTATACTATTCAACAAAAGTAATCTCATGTTTCCCTCTTTCTAAAGGTTTTATTAAAGTTCCTAGGTCTATTTGTGTTAAGGGGGTACGATTGAAACCGTGACTGAAACCATATCCAAGATCACGACAAGCATCCAAAGAAGATGCAGGAAAGATTTACACAAGCATTTATTACAAACTAGGAAGCACAAGACTTCAAAATTAGCGCCATGCTCGTGTTGGGCATGTATTAGACACAACATGTAAATTCCAAAATACAGTAGAACACGCCAAAAATGGTGGCAATGGCACGCCGATATTAAGTTTAGCATGTTCGCATCGTGTTGTGTGCAGGTATTCGTGTTAGCATAACTCTCGATCTAGACCTAGAAACAACTCTCAAACCTAATGAAAGGAAAATATTGATACAGTTATGTAGGCCAAAAAATTCCAACCTAACCTATTTAAACTTCAAGTTGTTTCCTCAAAGTTCTCACTCAAAAGTAACATCCAATCAACAAGGTGAAACCATACCCGAACCCATGAAATATAGATAACTTTTAATCTGAACAAATTTCATTTGATCAAACCCAAGGTAGAGAACTGTACCCGTGCAGGTCAATTGGCTCAAACAGGGGTCCAATCATACTGGATCTGGCAAAGCCAAATTCCGTCTGCTACTCATTTTTCTACAATTCTCTTGAACTTCCTCGAGCACTAGGCAACAATTATGATTTCATCATCCAGTTCGCCGCACAGAGGCATGTAACTAGCTCAGTTTGCGCCACCTCCCCTTTTTACCTCCAGAGTAGCACAATGGTTCACTACTTCCTCATTAATTCAAATTTCCACGTTTATATTATCTCTTGTTATTCCAGAAACAGATATAAATGGAGGAACGATAAAAAAACAGACTTCTTGCAAATAAATTTGCTCTCTATTCTGATTTAGCAACAATCAGAAGCAGAGACTGCTCACAAATAAATTTGCTCTTTGTTCTGATTGTGTAGGATTTCGGAAACTCCTGCAAACAAGTTTGCTCTTCTAATATCCTGAAGCCACTCGCAGAAGACGGAAGGAATGAAGAAGAACTCTGCTGGGGTGATAAAAATTACCGTTGCTCAAAGTAAGATTCGTCCTACCGCAATCTGCTTCCAGGAACCAGCAAGTTCTGAGTGAATTTCTGGAACGCTCGTCGTCACCTCCTGTACGAACTCGTCGAACTCCTCTAGACTCTGATGGCACACAACTCCCTTCGTCTCTCAATTTCAAAGTCAGTCCTCAAAAAAGGCACGAAGAGACTATTTATAGAGTTGGGTGAAAGCCATAATCCTAATCCTGGCCGCCCACTAATTGTGAAAAAGATGGGAACGAATAATGAAAAGATTTAACTGAATTAAATTCAAATCCCACAAAAGATGGATATGAATTATTATTCAATCTTCCCATAATCGCTCAAATCTTCCAATCAGCCTGATTATGCGCCAACAGCGCCCACGCGCCTAACAGCACATCAGCCCATGCGCCTGCACGCAGCCGCTCAGCACAGGCACGCAGCCCTGCATGCGCTCAACCACGCAGCAGCGCATGCGCGCTTACGCGTAGACGCGCATAGCTCGCGCAAGCCCCATCCCATACGCCTCGAACATGCGACTCGCTCATAAGACGAGCGCACGAGCGTAACAAAAGCGCATAAAGCGCCATGTGCTGATGCTGACGTGTTAAGTGCAATGTGCGCCAACAAAGCACCACTTTGGCCCTTGAGTCCGAGCCCGAGTCCTTGTTGCTAAGCCCCTTCGGGGCTTAGCTCCTAAGCATGACAAAAAGCATGAATGCTTCCTTGTAGAGTTACTCATTTTTCCACTAGAAAAACACCACCACATGGCACCCATGTTCCCCACCACACCCCATGTGCACATCTCAACACAAGCAAAGCTTTATATTGAGATACTCACTCCATGGTGTGAGCAATTGGGACTATTTTTCTAGTCACAAAGGCAAAACACCAACATCTCCCTCTCTTCATAATTTAACCATGTTATTTTGCTTGGCATAGGATGCCCATTATAATGGTTCTGCATCACTTCCCTCACTAAACTCAAAAGTGTCCCTATTTTATTTATACTCTCCATTTTATCTTTGTATCCCATTTGCGTCCGCCAAGAAACCGTGTTTCATTACCTGCATCTGCTAATATACAAGTAAGACACATCTCGCTAAATACACTCAATCGGCTACTTAAGCTAATCTGTTTTAGTAACGAAATATCTGAAGTTTTAACTGTAGTTGAGTATCTATCAGTGAAATACCAGATAAGAGTGATCTATTCAAGGAACTGTTGTGATATTCCCAAAACTCCTTTCTGCTCTTCTCAAGCACCAAACTGTATGGCATCAGATTCACTGAGGTTATAGTAGGACTCTATATGCAGTTTAAATGGTTGAAACAAATGTGCTGAACAGTAAACAAATTTGGGTCTACGCCCACCACAAGACGAACACTGAACCAGGGAGTGTTTAAAGATTTGAAAATATTTACAACCACGTCAACATAATCAAGACCTTTGGTGCAGTGGAAGGGATACAACTTTTCACTGCAAGCTGTTTCTGTGATCCTCAAATACAATGCAAATGATCAGCAAAACATATTGTCACACACCCCTCCACGAATAAAAGAACGGAAAACAATAACATTGATATCTGAAGTTGTACGCCGCCTCTGGAAACCACCTAAGCCGTCCAGTTTAGTGTACAAAATCAAAGAAAATATGTTAATGTAAAGGCAGATAATAGACAAATTCAACATTTAGTGGGACATAACATCAGAAGGTTGAAGGTAGTCCCTAGACCTGAGAAAATACATAATTGTTTCAAGTATGAGATGAGGAAGCATAAACTGATAACAATTAGAAATGCAAAAAAAGAAGATAATTGCTGCAACAAAAGAAGTACACTGTCAAAAGATCGTAATATCGTATATCACATTATATAATGATTTACAGGTAATTTACTCATGACAGGTGAAATTGAGAAATAGAGAGTGGATCTAGGTAATGCTTGCCTTTTCCAATCTTTTCAGAATTTTGCCACGTGTTTTTTCCTGCCTCTCTGTAAGCTGTCCTTTATATGTTTGCCATGTAATTTCATCTGTGCCATTCTAGAACATGATCAAATTTCAGTGATTCAAGTAACATAATGGACAAGTAAAGAAACTTACATGTGTGCTCACACACACACAAAGAGAACCTTGTTGGGTTCCTAAAAAAATGAAAAAACCTTACAGCTTATAAAAATGACACCACCACGAGTATACATGATCGAAAAGCCACATACCTCTGGAGCCTCTTCAATTGCATCTTCACTCATGCCCCATGAGATACCATCAACAAGAGATGCTTCAACTCTTGCACGTGCAAGTGATGCCTCACGATCAATCATCTCCTCTCGGAGCATTTTAGCCTTGCGCAGTTTCTCCAACTCACGCTCCTATGAAAATATGAACAAATTATCAACCAGAAAAATGACATATAACTTCAGTCTCTCACAATAAACAAGTTTTACTTTGCAACAATAGTTTTGATGCAAGATAGTGATAGGGAACCTCTGAAGTGGCTTGCACATGCAATGATGTGCTTTTGAGGCCATAACATGAGCATCCACGAAAAGAAAGCATATAAGCTACAAGAAAATGACTAGCCATATGACAAGCATGCAAAAATAGCTCAAATATCAAGATAAGTACATAGTTACGTGAAAATTAACTACTCTATAATAAGATTATCCAAGCCTTAACCTTCAAAATTCATGTCAATTTCACAAGAGTGAATCAGCTTCATCATAATTGAAATTGCTCGGTACACCTTTCCAATAATCCAAATGTAGCATTGTCAATTCAAAACTCTATGAACATTGATCTATTTAACTAACACTTTCGAAGAAATTGTTCACATATTGGGGTCTATAGACTAATCAAATTTGAATGAAAATGAAAGGATAACCTGTGAGAAACAAAGCCAAACAAGGCCGCTATCATGCATACACAAAGACTAAGGAGGAAGAAAATGCGGACAGCTTTTGATATGCAAGAATTGGTATAAGAACAAAATGTCTGGATGGCAATCTGATTGTTGGCACTACCAACACTTACGAAGTAGGATTTAGCACCATCAAAGCAGTTGGGCACAACCTTCTATGCTCCACAACATTAGGGAATAAGCATAGCAGGCTCGAACTGTAGAAGCCACCACACAAGAACTATAGCTCGGTATGAAAGTTTAAACTTTTACAGAATACTATAACCCCACTATGCTATATATATATATATATATATATATATATATATATATATATATATGGCTCAGGGAATATTATTATCAAGGTTCAAAATATCGGTATCGGATTCGGTTTCGGACCCCTCCTATATGTATCGGTATTGGCGGTATCGGAAGTTTCGGCTGTTTCAGATCGGAGTATTAGATTTTTCGTTTTGGAAAGCCAAAAATAATAAAATATTATTTAAAAATCTGGAGAAAAAGTTGATACATTTAGACATAAATTAGTAAAATTGTATGTTGTTTTTCGATAGTTTTAAATGGAATAATATTTCACTTATAATAGATACTATCATTTATTTACTTGCCTTTAGACATAGTGGACGACAATAAATAGTTTAGAATGGAACAATACTAATATGGATGAATGTTGCGAGTTTATAGATATACAACTTCGACAAAATGTAATGGTTACAGTTTATCGATAAGGAATCTTATCGACATACTATAATATTGTCAATGTTCGGCACAACTTAGTCATCATGTTGACACTATTTTTTTCATTTTTCTATTTCTTTTTCAATTTTTCTCAGCCAAAGTGACCTAAAAAGAGACCCAAAAAGCTTGCATCGGATTAGTATCGGTACGGTAGCAATCGATATTGAATCGGAATATGCCAAAACCGATATGTATTAGCCATATCGTATAGATCGATACTACAAACTATGATTATTATATGATAGATTTTAGTTACTTGCTTGAGTCCTATGTTGTACAACACCATAAGGACACGATGGCATGGACACAACATTGATTGTGACATGCCCTAGCATATTTTGGCATATTTGTTATGTCCAGTTGATCCTGTCGAATCTCGTATAGAGATAGGGACCTTTTCGAGATGGAGGAAACGACTACCACGACCTGTGGGATCAACACAGAGAACGGCCATATGAAGCAAAGATGAAACAGTAAGTAGAACAGCCAATGAGTGGAAGGAAATGGCAGCAACAAGTTGATTCGGTCAGTGGATATGTTGATTGGTTGGTCGATTGGCTGCATGGGCAACCTGTGCCGATGAGGCTTTATGAATTTTAGTTTAGGGTTCCTGAGTTAAGTAATGTTCCATACTTCCAGTTAGTGGTTGGGATTTAATCCTAGGGCCTTGTATATATGTAAAAGGGATTAGGAGTCATGTATCTTCTAGGTGACATCTTGGTGGCTCTATAAGAAAAGTCCCTTGGACATTATAATCTCACGAGAGAGTTAGAGATGGTTTTACTTCCCTTCCGGTGGGAGGATAGGAAGATTTATTTTAAGATATTATTTCGAGAGGAGAAGGGGCGTCTCTCTCTCTCTCTCTGCAAAAAAAGTTTTTTTTTCCTGCTTTAGCTTAATCCTAATATTTTCACCACCAAATCTCAATCTATGTAACATGTATGAAGGTTGTTGTACCCTCTTCCATATATTCTTTGGAGCCTTGGACCATATGGTAGCATAGCAGTAGAATCAACCCATGGGAGTTACTTTGGCGACTGGTGACACCTGAACATTGAGGCGAGAAGACAGCAAAGCCTTCAGACACAAGACCTATCGCAATACTTGAATTTCAGGCTTGATAGAGCACTCTAGTCCTACAGATTGAAAAACAAAGTGTGAAGGAGAGCTGCAGAGCTTGAGGAAGATGGCGGTGTGACACAAACCAAAAGAAGGCCAACCATTCTGAGCTCGCAGGAGCAGGAATTGTATATACCAGAAGGCAAGACTAATAGAACATCTAGTAGAATGGAGATACTGGGAAATGAAACCTAAACGGCCAAACGAGGTGTCGCATCAAAGTTGAAGAGAAAGGTTCATTTGTTTTGTAGCAACTTGTCGCTAGCAGAAGCTCTTTCATCCCTTAGGATCTTAGTAAGAGTCAGGACTTCTTTAAGGTGAAGGACGAGTAAGTCTGCCTGTTGGACCAGCATAGTCAGAGAACGTGGCTAGAAGAAGCGAAGACACATATAGTCGAGCATACAGAGAGCAGAGCAAGCTGATAACAAACAGATCGAGACGGTTAGTCGATTGGTTGACTAACCATAGCAACATCATGTGTCCAGTCGAGTTTTTGGGTTTTGCTTTAGGGTTTCCGACTTATGTAATGTTACATCTAATTATTGGTATTTAATACTAAGACCTAGGATTCATGTAACAAGGATTATGAGTAATTTCCCTGTAGATAAACTCCTAGTGGTTACATACGGTTTTTTGTCATTACAATGTCATGGGGAGATCAGAGATGTAGCTTTTGTTACTCTTCTACTAATGAGAGGAGAGAAGGATTTATTCAATAGAGAGGTTCTATTAAAAAGGAGGGTCCTCTCCATAAAAAAAAACTCAATATTCTTCATTTGCTTCCGCTTTTATCACCCACATCCCAATCTGTGGATTAGAGTTGTCACACCCTCTTCCATAGATTGGGTCATGGTAGGTGCTTGATGTGAGCCGTGACACATGGTATCAAGTTTTTGGAGTGCCTGCTTCCTAGCTCGACTCTAACAAGTTGTTCAAGTTCAAATGTTCAGTTACAGCTTTCAACTATTGTATTTTATGACATACAAATACATGTTGAAATAGACTAATCGGCTATAGTGGCACTACATAGCATAGTGCCCACTACTCGAGAAATAAGTACATCATTCATTACATATCTTGTATGCTTTCAGCTTGTCCTCTTCTACGAGAGTTGTCAACTGAAATCCAGTAACTTGTCAACTGAACTCCAGTAACAACTCCTTATTTAATCTCTCTCTAAACTTAGGTCCCCACAATAACAAACTAGTTTCTCGTGGGATGAAGCATAACAAAAGAGTCCATAAGAATACAAATAAACAACACCATTAAGAGTGAAAATCGTTCGGTACGATACATAGACTCCATCAAAAGGCTTGGTTGCTTCCTTATGATGTTATTCATACACTCCGAGGACACAACAATCTCCATCAAGTATAGAAGTCTCTTATATATGGAGAAGGACTGAAATTGTAAGATTGAAGAAATCTGCTTTTGCTTGCAAAGTATGCCAAGGTTTTTCGCTCCACCAAGATGATTTTGCAACACATACCAAGCTAAGGGGTTTAGTTGGAAGTCTCTAGAATTCTCCGGAATATGGTGGAGTCCTCTTGAACTCTCATGAGGCTTCTCTAAGTTTCTAGAAGTTCTAGAATCTTCTCATCATGTAAATATCTTAGGCCAATAAGTTTTTTTTCCTATAAGTTTCTTGTAAAGGATTAGAAGCTTCATGTAAGGCCCTATAAATAAGGTGAGTCTCATTTGCTCATCACCACCCAAGTAGTTGTAAACTCTTTCTAGTATAGTAAAGCTTTCAACATTCCAATCTCTCTTTTGCTCAACATTTTTTCATTCTCGCCTTAGCAATCTAACTAAGCGTTTGGAAAAGGCTTGCACGGATTTTCGAGGAGGAAATTTGTGCGCCGCACCAAGGTTGTAAAAGGCACTAGGCGTTAGGCGGACAACCACCCACCACCTAGCGCCTAGGCCGCCTAGGCGGCGCTTCGACGGCCTTCTAATATTAGGCGGTCACCGCAAATTTTAAAAAATTAGGATTTTAAAATATGCTTAAGTGAAAATTATACCTTAAATTCAAAGTCTCTAATAATTTAATGCTCGTTCCTTTCAATGCGTGTATAGATTATCTACTTTTCCATTGTGTTCACTATGTGTATAGTTTGGTTCAATATGTGTATAGTGTATAGACACTAAAAAACTCTCTGTCACTATGTTCAATGTTTCACATAAAAAAAAATTCTTTCACTGTCTTAGTGTCTTTAATGCGTCAGCAGCACTCAGTAAAGAAAGTAGAAGTGTTTAATAGTGCACCATAATTTCTCTCACTGTTTTTAATAGTTCAATTTCAATACAGTAGAATAAAAACTGCTCAGCATAAGAGAAAAAGAAAAAGAAGAGTAAAGAAGAAGAAAAAAAAAACTTGAGCGGCACACCGCACAAGAGCAGCTCCAGCCCAAAAGAAGAAGAAGAAGAGAAAGAAGAGAAGAAGACTGAGAATATGAAGACTGAGAAGAAGAAATGAAGAAGAAGACTAGGAAGTAGAAGAAAAAAAGACCAGCTAGTGTTGTTGCTCTTCTTCTTCTTCTTCTTCTTCTTCTTCTTCTCTTCTGGATGCTGTTATTGGATGCGGCTGCTGGATGCGGCTCCAAATCGAGTTTTAGGTTTTTTTTGGGCACGGGTTATCGGGTTTCGGGTCGGGGCCGACTTTTTTTTTGAAAACTGACCTAGACGGCCGCCTTTTTCTCCGAACGACTGTGCCTAGGCGGCCACCCCACCACCTGGAGCCGCCTAGATAGGCGCCTAAAGCCGCCTTTTAAGCATGGTCGCCTACATGCCGATTCCGGCCGAATCTTGGACGGTAACTGGCTGTCCACCACCTAGGCGGCGCCTAGATCCGCCTTTTAGAACACTGCGTCGCAGGGAACGAGGTGTAGGCAAAATAAAGTTTGTGACAAGTGGTATCAGAGCGAAGATCGGTTAGTGCTATGTTGACATTCGAGAATGTCCAAGGAGAGACCCGCGTCGCCTAAGCAGAGGAACGCCAAAACCAACAATATGGACAAGAGGAAGGAACCTACGGCAAAGCGTACCCTTGCCGATCTTGTGTAGGGCCTCGAGACCTTGGAAACGAGTTCGAAGGACGTAGGGATGCGCATGGACTCCATAGAACAAAACAACACAAGGCTAGAGGATTCTACGAGGGGCTAAAGAGTGATGTCGCATCGTCCATGGCAATTCCGAAAGCAAAATCTAAGAGATTCAATCCGCACTAGAGGAGGAACTCAAGGCACATCGAACGAAGATGGAGGACTTGCGCAAGAAGGTTTGAGACTGCGAGGAGCTGAAGACCATGGTCGAGAGTTACGGAAAACTCAAGACTAAAGTTGTCATTTTGGAGAAGACCGTTGCGAACGGTGGACCTTCGAGTGGGAAGGGGCCAAGAAGAAAGATCTCCGAGCCGAAACCATTCAATAGGGTACGAGATGCCAAAAAAGTGGAGAACTTCTTGTGGAACCTGGAGCAGTACTTTAAGACGTTGCACATCGAGGATGAGGCCGAGAAGGTAAATATTGTTTCACTATACTTTACTGATGATACTATGTTGTGGTGACGTCGTAGATGCATGGAAATAGAGAAGAGTTTGTAGTCGATTGAGACTTGGGATATCTCAAGAAGAGATCAAGTCTCACTTCTACCCGAAGAATGTGCATTTTGAGGCAATACGGAGTTTGCAGGAACTCAAGCACACCGAGACGATCAAAGAGTACATTACGGAGTTCACACATTTGATGCTTGCAATATCAAGCATAGGCGAGGAGGATTAGTTGTTCTTCTTCCTTGATGGAGTACTTCAATTGCAGACTGCTCAAGAATTACAGCGACAGAGAGTACAAGACTTGAACGTCGTCGTGACAGTAGCAGAGAGACTCGTTGAGTACAGGTGGAACAACAACAATGCCAAGGCCAAGCAAAACACTACCAAGGAGAATTGTGGGGAAGAGAAGGAGAGCTCTCCTAGGGAGGGTCCGTCTGAGAGAAAGAAACATTAAAAGACCCAATCCGAGCGGATAGTTTTGTGCTTCATATGTGGGAAGAATCACTATGCTCTGAATTACCAGAAGAGCAACAAGTTTTTCAATGTCATCTGAAGCAAGAAAGTGGAAGGCGAGGAGTACGAAATGGGAGTGCACATGGGAGCAGTGCGCTTACTCAAGGTCGTTAAGGCCATGTCCGTTGTATAGAGGACTCCGAGCAAGAAGTTTATGTATGTCGACGTGAATATCAATAGCATGAGCACACTGACATTGGTTGATATGGACATCACTCATAACTTCATCTCGGACGCAGACGTCCATCGCTTGGGTATAGCATTAGAAAAAGGTTCAAACAAGATGAAGACGGTTAATTCGAAGACGTGTCCCATACACGGGATAGTCAAGTGAGTTTACGTAGATATGGGACATTGGTCGGGTGTTGCCAATTTTATTGCTACACCATTGGACGAGTTCAAGATGATACTTGGTATGTATTTCCTAATCACGACGACGGTGATTTCGATGCCACACTTGGGAGTCAACGACTTTATAAAGGAGGTCTCGTTGAGCATGGTGAGAGTTGTACGAGGTGAGCTATCAAAGGGAAAAGCTATCTTTGCCATTCATCTCAAGGAGGATAGCAAGAGGAAAGACGACATACTTGAGGGTACTCGAGATAAAGGAGGACTTTGATTTGATGAGGACGACTTTCCAAACGAGACCATGGGTGATGCAAAAAAGTGTCTCGAGAAGTCACTTCCGTGGAGGGAGGTTGATCGTGCTACTAAGATGGACACGAATAAGGAGAAGCATGTCGTGGACTGCGAGGAGGCACATGCGACAAGGACGTATGTACAGAGAAGAGGAGTGGCTCTTGCAAGTAGTTGCTCAAGGATCGTGGTAGACATTCTGGTAAACATAGTTGCAATGCGTCGAGGTATACAAAACTATATGCACTTGCAAGATGAGGTGGATCGACAACCCGATAGCCCATTCAAACCTCTTTCCGTGTCGATGAGAGTACAGACCATGGTGAAAGATGATACGACAAACTAGTTTGCTTTCGATCTTATGGAGAAGTTGGACAAGTCCGAAAAAGGCCAAATGAGAAGGACAAATAAGGAATGACACACGACGACCATGACTACGGGAGTGGAAACCGTTCGAAGACTTGGTGCACCTGTCGATGAGACCTCGACGAAACATGTGGAGAAGAATATCACACACAAGATTTTTCTCTCTACCGAGATGATTTTGCAACACATACCAAGCTAAGAGGTTTAGTTGGAAGGTTGTAGAATTCTTCGAAATATGGTGGAATCATCTTGAACTCTCATGAGGCTTCTCTAAGTTTCTAGAAGCTCTAGAATCTTCTCATCGTGTAAATATCATAGGCCTAGAAGTTTCATTTTCTAGAAGTTTCTTGTAGAGGATTAAAATTTTTATGTAAGGCCCTTGAGACCCTATAAATAAGGTGTGAGTCTCATTTGCTCCTCAACACCCAAGTAGTTGTATATTATCTCTAGTATAATGAAGTTTTCAACATTCCAATCTCTCTATTTTGCTCCACATTTTCTCATTCTCGCCTTAGCGAGAAAGCTAAACGTTTAGGAAAGGCTTGTACGGGCCTTCGAGGAGGAAGTTCATGCGCCGCATGGAGTGAGGTGTAGGCAAAAATACTTAGTCTGTGACATGCTGCTAATATTTCTATATCTGAGATCAAGAAATTTGGCTATATAGAACCCAGAGAGGTGTAGCGGCCAGTTAAGAATCAACGAGCTTACTAAATTTACATCAACAATAAATGGAACCATGATTCCAACACAACCTTTAAATATATGTGCCTAGGGTCAATCTTGCTTGTTGCAAAGGAAAACCATGTGAAAATTGGGCAGTGGGGGTTTCTTGCATTTTATCTGACCTTGATTAAGACTTAGCAAATAGTCGAGCCTAGGGCTCAGATTTTCGGATTTACAACACAGATTAACAAACTAAAGAAATGCAAGTGCACTTTCACAGCCAGACCATTGATCTCTTATTGCTTCAGACAACAGCAGCATAGTAGCCCTCTTGATACTTAACAAATAACATGCCTAACTGCGGACCTAGAACCAAACCTCCACACCAGTGGGACACGAAACATAAGCAGACTATAATGCATTAAAAGAAGAGAATATCAACAAGTGTGTGCAAAATGTAATGTCCCGTCCCGCTCAATTCAACCGGATGAATCGAAACGCAACGGCGTTTGGACTTAGTCATGCAACGGCTTGCTCGAAGTCCCGCTCGGTCGAGGCAACTCCTCGTTCAAGTGGGTGGCTTCGGTGAACTTGCATCAGCTTGGCCTTCACACTAATATATGAATGTTTTCAATTACACTGAGTAGGTATGCTAATAAAAGAGACGAACCCACATAGCTAAAGTAAATGATCCTGCTTGAGTCAAAGATGTATAGAACATGGAATGGTTAATTTGCTGCCAAGATGTCACTCTACGATGGCTTTCAAAGTTGGCATTTGGTCCTTCGATCCCACAACTTGGGTAAAGAAGAGACGACTTGGGCAAGAGTAGATTACATTTATACTGGCACATAGACTATCGACTTGCATTCGTAGTCTAAATGTTCCTACGGTCGCATTGCTTATAATAGCATGCGCACCCCAACGATTTCAATGGGTCCATACAGTTTATGGCACGGGTTAAGGCACTATAGAACACGATTGTTCAAGTTGAACATGTGCACGTTCCTACGGTCGCAAGGTTTGGCATAGCTTTCGTCAGTCCTATGAATTAAGTTGTATCACATGGCCTATAGCACGGTCGTGGCACTGAAATGGAACACGATTGGTGCAAGTTATGTTGGAAGGCTATCAATTAGTCATCCTGAGTTTGAGTCAAAAAGGTAATGGAAACACTAAAAGTTCTCGGGATTGTAGGTCGGTCGCCGAGGTAGTCCCTGGTTCGGGCTCTGCAAGGAAGTATGAAGAGTAAGGAAGTGAAGCAAAAGTTTAAGTCATAATGTTGGTTAGGCCATGCATTTTACGTTGAGTATAGAAGTTCTCGCAGGTGCATGGTCATAGACAACTTGTGCACAAGATTTTGCATCCTCAATTCGGCAGCCAGGGACCACATGACCATTTCGGCCTAGAAGAAAAGCAAGATAGCTGAGCTGGATTGTACCGCTCAGGTGATTCAAGGCTTTCGACGGGACTCGTTACCCGCGCTGGACGACCTTGTCTGCACCAGGCTATAAACGTCCAAGGTAATTTAAATTGCCAGTGACCTTTCATATAGATGAGTGTTTGTATTCGGAAAGATTGTGAGCTTGAGTGAATTGTAAAACTTGACCTAGAGTCAGCCCCTTGTAATGTTTCTGTTCTTATTAATAAAGTTCTGATTTTGTTTGAATACTTGTGTTTTCTTTGTTTATTCAATGCTTCTGCTCGGGACTTCTATACGACGACCCCGTCGCAAGCTGCTAAAATCGACCGTTATGGAATCCGTCTTGCGCGAGCACAACCTAGACTCGTGCGGCATCACACCTTAGCGAGGACGATCGGTTCTGCGGAACCAGGACATGACACAAAACATGTTTTAGAACTTTGCTCTGAGAATTTTCTTTTGCAAGTAGAGAATCATGATAAACTTCTAAAGGACACAGAAAAGTAAGGTTGCAACGATTTTCTGGTGTGATGGGAGTGGGAAGATCTAGATAAAAAGTTTAGAAAGCTACTGTAAAAATATGACATGGGAGAACTTGAGACAGCAATCATTGAAAGAATAAGTGGACTTGTGAGACAACACATTCGAGGCAACTCACAAAAAAAATGATATAATGGAATAGAAATTTGTCATAAGACTCAAACTTAGAAAAGGCATCTTGCCAAAAGATGATTTCAGAAGAGAGAAGATAAGATATTGAAGGGGATAAATCAAGTTTATAAACAAGAACATGGGAAACATACAGCAACCAAAAAGATCTCAAAAAAATAGTAAACGTAATTCAGTAAAATTACTATAAATTTGGAAACAAACAAAGCATCCTAATCTTTTGTGTTGCCAGCTCTTAGCATGATTTGCATGAGAAACATACACTTGACATATCATAACAGCAAGAAGTTCATGAAGTAAAACATCTCAACTATGTAGACAAGATAAAATATTTGTGTGTGAATTTTCATAATTTCAAGGATGTTTCCAAATATGTGAGGTTGTGGACCCAACACAAATTCTAGGCGGCTAAGAATTGGCTTCTGAACGAGCTGTCAGTGTTTCTCGCATATACAAGGATAAACAAAAATCACATCACTTATATATATGGTTGTGAAGTATAAATTTTCTTAAAAGCAGATAAAGAAGTTTTCCTGGTCTTACTGGAGGCATTAACTCAGATGGTCCTTGGAATATATACAACCGTGATGAGCTGTTGGAAACAAAGAAAATAACATCAGCTAACTCTGGATATTCCAATAACAATTTGTAACCATTCTATTCTGAACAATATGCATTCTAGATTAAGAAACACTAAAAGCTGGTGAGAAGCATAAAGATCATTTCAAATTCTATGCCTTAAGTGTAAACAGGTGAGGATCCATGTACACTTAGTGCGGCTCGAGCCCCCACTGGATTTCTGGGTAAAATAGATTTTAGGTATTTGTCAAAAAATTCCACACACACACACACACACATATATAATCGTTGTCAAAGGCTAGGTTGGGTGGTGAAGTAGTTTAAAAAGTATGTTTTGAAACCCTTCATCAGGGTTTTCCAATACGCCACAAAAATTAACACATTAGTGACAATCAAGATCATATTAACTTATTGTACAAACATACAAAGAGAGAGAGAAAATGCACTGGCAAGCTATAAGGATGATGTAAACATGCATCTGTTTGAAATATCAGATACTTTACCAACATCCATAATGTACTTCATAACAATTAGCAGTCCATTTGAAACCCCAGGAACTCTATGAGGTTCCTATAAACATTATCCTGCCAAACATCGTCGTTGAGCTACTATAAGCTCATTGTAACCTATGTAAGGGTTCTCTTCCTGATTTAATCTGGGAGACTGTCTGCCTAAGAACCGTGGCAGAAAGAACAAATATTATCTGAAAATATTTGAACCAGGAGAAGGAACACTCTCAAAGGGAAGAAATCAATGGCATGTAGTCAGTAGAAGATTACCAAATGATGTGTTTAAACAAATACTCCAGAAAAACTAGTAATCACTTTTTAGTGGATTATTATTATAATAGCAGGGCAGTTCTAAGGGAAAAGGCAAACAAAATCGAAGAGCAATAAAACTACAGCACTTGAGAAAACATGTAGATATGCACCATATGGCAAGTATACTTACAGTCCAAATCGAATCACGTCACCAACATTAACTTTTGTGTAGTTTTTTGCCTTGACCTGAGAGAATGAATCATGCAAACATATAAGAAAAGGGTATGATAACTAAGTAGTAACTGGAATAAAGATTGTACAAGAAAGAAAAAGCAAGTGTAAGCCATTGAGACAGATGAAGCTGTAATTTACAAATTATAAAGAAATCACCTATAGCAGATATTGAAGTAATTAAGAAACAAGTTTCATGCCACATTTCCTACCCTATATGATAAGTATATACTTCTTTTAGCAGGAAACTCTGCATTTATTACAGCTCAAAATATCAACAACACAAGTAGTTGAAACACAGTTGACCATGAAAAACATCAGTTCTAGTCTCAAATTGTTAGTCAAGTGATTTAACTCTTCAACCATTCTACCGACAGCCAACAGAAACCATGAATATTTTATTTCTTTGAACTCTATAAAAATAACAGTCCAATGTTAATGTAACAATAACAAAAAAAGGCAGAAGCTAGAAATCATACAAAAATCACAAGCAATTATATCAGGCGTAGCATGTTACCAACAGTAAGATAAAGCTTCAAAGTAAACAAAATGATCAGGAAAATGCTAATACAAAGCACGTGTCCACTGTTTTTCTTAGGAGATTGTCATCTGCTTAATTCCATGAACATTTTCCTCGACCATCATCAAGATGAATGATTGATCCTAAATGGTTAAAGTAGCACTCAAGTATCTTGGTGACATCAATGTGTTATTCCTATGTTTCTTCTAGAATTTCGCAAAAGTTACATTTCTTATACTAAGTTTCTGCTATGAGCATTCCAATCCTCGAAATTTCTAATTCTAAAGTGTATGCTCTACATTTATATGTAGGAAGTAATCCTTCTCTATCGTGTCAACAAAAACAATGCCATCAGCAACCAAAATACAAGATGGAAAATCATCCTTAATGTGAATCCATCCATAACTAATGAAAAAAGGTAAGGATTTATGGCGAAACGTGGTGTAGGAACATGATGCTGGCAATGGATCTGTATCTCCTCCAGTTGTCCTAAACTAGTCGCAAGTACTTATCCTTAACAAATTCAAAATAAGTATCAAAAAATGGTTTCTTCTACCAAACCGACCCACCAGAATCTCCTTATTGAAGCATATCACAAGTCTTACTCGAAATCGTATGTAGGTATCTATTATCTTTTAAAAAAATGGACAAATCTTCTTACTAACAAACTAGAAACATGGACATTACCAAAATCACGTCCTTGTAACGTCATGTCAGACACGCCACGGATACTCCAAAATACACTAGGACACTAAATTAGGAGCCAAATCATTGTTGCCTTGTCTGAAGCATGTCATGTTGTATGTGTGCCTGTGCAACATAGCTACGAAAATAACCTCAATGGTAGATCACCATGGCATCCCCCAAAAAAAAAAAACATATTTTTTTCTGTTTAAGAATACCCATTTATTAATATTAACAAAAGTAAAAGGATGTCAGTTTTATGAATCATTATTCTACATATATGATTACACAATGCGATGAGTGATTTCAGATAATTGAATGACCTGATTAACACCTCATATTCCCATTGTTCTCCACAATAAATAAACTGGTCTGTTGACTATGCTTATGCAAAAGCAAAATGCATCATATTATAGATGAAACACTCCTTTTTAAAGAACATGTATAATAAATCAAATCAGTCAAGATCTGTGAACTAGTACCTGACCCTTGTTGATAAAAGTGCCATGTGTGCTACCAAGATCATAGAGAAAAGCTTCGCCATCTTTTTTGAACTGCAGAACTGGCAGGAAAGAAAAACCGAATAAGTTGCTGCATTTAAAACTGAACGCTATCTTTAAGATGCTTTTTCCAGTACCAACAAATGCTCAAACATGTGTACTGCGCAAACAATAGAATGCAATATTCTACCGTACTGTCCATGCCTTTTGCATTGACAAATCAAATATTCATCATCAATGCCTATTGAGGTCATTAACGAGACAAATATCATGATACCGGTATCTCTCATCAACTAAATCTCCAAATCTCCTTACAATTCAGTAGAAGTGTCAAAGAGAATTATATGCAGTAAATGGCTACAACTAAAAATGCAAAGAGTTAACAACAGAAACATCATGACGTTTCCAGCTCAATCTGGGAAACCAAAAATCTATAGAACAAAAGACACACTGACCTTGTATTCTCAATAGATTTTACAGGTTCTCAACATTGGCATCCATGATGGATAAAACTGGTTCCTCTTAATTGTACAGAGAATCCGATGCCTTTCCGTTTGATTACTCAGAAGGGTCTTAAGCAATACAATGCTACTGTGCTAATCGACCGACCGACCGACAGTCATAGGTTTCATAGGAGTTTCGGGAAGGATTAAGGATGTTAAACAAAGCATGGATTCCAAATTTTACGAGAAATTGGTTTTATTTCGAGAAGCAAAAAAGTTTAAGTTCCACGTGAAAACCAGATGAACTGCATGTACAAATTCTTTGCAAAAAAAGATGTGAAGATTCTTCGTAAAGAAAGATAAGGAACTCAAGATCTAATCTTCATCATGAAAGAGGAAAAAGTTAAAAAGAAACGAACAGGATCAGGACTTCTGTGGCATGGATACTCCTCAGGAGGACCGTATCCAACACGTATTGGACACAATACTTCCTTGACACTTATGTTGATGGCTCACATGTCCAGGATCCAAACATAGTTAAAAGTTACAGCATGTCCATGATAGTGCTAAACGTAATTCAGATATGAGAAAGTAACTCTGCAGTAAATCGTTTCTATAACTTTTGGAACCTAGTTATTATCAAAACATGCTTAAATATATATATTATTAAGATGTAATGTATAAAATATGTATATAGATATGTTTTCACGTTTATATATCACATGCACATGTACCCGCATGAGCGCCCATGCATCTGTTCCATGTCGTAGACGCGCGCAAGAGGAGCTACCACTTAATAGTTAATATATGCCTAAGCTCCCTATGGGGGACATGCTCTCCCTCATCCCTAGGCAAAGTCAAACCCGTTATTTAGAGATTAGTAGGTCCATCATTTTTTTTGAGTGCTCTTAAAGAAAGACCGCCAACTCGTATCTAGCGAAGCAACCGGTCATTCTCGCTTGCATGGTAACTCTTTTCTTCTTTGAGAAAGAGCGTATGGTCTGGTTTTGCGACTAGTGCATACATACATATATGCATTAGACTATAATGGAAAATGACTACTTCATCAATGAAATATGGCTCTTTTAACTCAACTGTAGAGTAACGTCATGGCAAAGCGTAAGTCATCGGTTTAAATCCGATAAAGGGCTGTTTCCCAAAAAAAAAAAAAAATTGTTCACTTATTATGATGATTCATCATGGCCTCTTTCCTCACTTTTCTGCTCACTAGCAGGGGTCTGAACCCCCACTAGGTGGGGTCGACTGGGCAACGTAGCCATTGGCGGGAATTTTGCCCGCACCAAAACGAGCTTTGGCAAAAATGATGAATGGGATTGTGGCACTCCACTCGCTGCCAATACGGAAGGATGCCACCGAAAATGCAGCTTCGCTTTGTTGGATGCGTCAAATCCAATTTTATAAGAAGTTTGGCATCCATTGCAGTAAAGAAATGGTGCAAAAATGCTTTTCGAATAGCAAACCGTGAATTCTTGGTCCAGACTGGATTCTCAGCAATATGAATGGCGGCTTTGTTGTCGCAATAGAGAGAGGCAGGAGAAGCGAGCGAAACACCAGCTTTGCTTCTCCCAATTCCGAAAAACAACACAGCAATTAATCATGTAGAATACTTAGCATACTTTGCATACCTTTCGTATGCCCTCTTAATATATTTTGCATACCTTTTGCATGTACCTCTGATACACAGTCCTTGGCACTGACAAATACAAGTATTTAGCATACCTTTCGTATGACCTCTTTATACATTTTGTTTTAACTTTTACTTGATTTGTTTCTCTAGCAAATTATCCTGTAGAGTACATGTCTTGTAGAATACATGTCTAACAAGAACACTGTAAGCAAGAAAGGCAAAATAATAACCCTAAGCTAATCATCTATCTGTTAGTTATTCAGTTTGACGCAGAATGAAAGGAAAATTCTTTAAAGTACATTAATATCAGTTGCTTAATTTATTCAGACACACTATATAAACTGAAAAGATAATTAGTGGATTTCTGCAAAGAAACAAGTCCCTAATAAATATCTAGAGATTATAAAGGATATATATGATAAAAATAACATGTATGGACAATGGAAGGACAGGCCTCACCATTTCCCAGCATTGTTGGCTTTACATCAAGGATCATTATCAAGTAATTACCTCTTCACACTAGTTATGAATGAAACTACTAGGCATATTTTGAATGAGGTTCCATTGTGAATGATGTTTGTTGATGAGGATAGATATAGTTAGCTTCTCAAATAGAAATGTAGCGCCTGTTTGGCAACCAAAGAAACTACAATAGAAGCTAGGTACCTAGTGGAAAGTCCTAGTTTTTATTGGATGTGTTTTTTGGTTCTTGGAAACTAAAGACAGAAACTTCATGCCACATAAGCAAAACTGGAAAGAGACTCATTTAGTTTCCATCCAAAATGGTGGAAACTCAAGAAAACTAGAGGGACAACATTTTTCATTATTTTTATTTGAAGAAGTTACCCAAACTAATTAATATGACATTTACAAGATTTCAATAGTCGCATGTCATCATATTACTCTAGTTTCTTAATTTAGTTTCCATCAAACAAACAACTTTTTTAGTTTGGAAACTTACTTTTTCTATTTTCTAGAAACTCAAAAGAAACTAAGTTTCAAATTTTCAGATAGTCTTTGGTTGAACAGGCCTGTGGAGAGAAACTTATAAATTTATGGATCTTAAAATGAGTAGGATGGAAGAAAAAAAAATTATATGAAATCATTGAAATGTAACTTCAACCGAAGTCACAAGAAGATGCCTATCAGTGTTTTCAGTATCTAACATCAATCATTCATCATAGTAGAGAGGATCACAAGGATATTGTTCATACAGTTAAAAGAAGATGGTTGAGAAAAAAGAATCTTCTCAAGTGCTTTGTGATCAGATGATACCCTTGAAATAGAAAGAAATATTCTATATGAAGCCATAAGACCATCCATGTTTTATGAGTCAGAGTATCGACCAATTAAAACATGTCCAAAAAATGAGCACACTTGCCATGAGGATATTAAGGATTGCAAGATAGAGAAAGAAATGAGTGTATTGATAGGAAGCTGGAGGTGGCGCCAAATGAGGATAAAATAAGAGAAAAATCATCACAGGTTATTTGGATGTGCAACATAGGCTCATAGACACAGGATTAGGAGTGATCATATATTAGCTAAAGGGGCTGCCGTAAATAAGAGCTCAGTAGTGATACACATTGATAATGAATAATGATCACATAGAAATGGTGTATCTTAAATAGAAAGTAGAACAATGGCACACAATTCAAGCATTCAAAGATAGCACAACCATGTTAACTGTTATGTATCAAATTCAAAAACCTTAAATACCTGCATGAAACCGAGAAATTGACGGATGTTCAAGCACAAAATCACACATATCAATGCGTCCAAACATATAGGCACCTTTCTTAGACCTGTACCAATAAGATAATGCCACAAATCAATTTGTACTCTCTTAAGATAAAGCAAATCATGCTGCCACTACGTGCAGGCCGCAGCTGTGGGGAAACAGCTGGGGGTGTTAGGGGTTCTTTTCGAAAAGATGGTTTTTAATAGGGTCATTTTGGTCTTTTGGTGTTTTCTATTAGGACCAACTTGAGAATAGAGCAACAATTTAGGGTATTTAAGTGAAAAATAAATTTCAGGGTATCAAGTTGATAAAAAACAGTTTACTTATAAAAGTGAAAAATGTAACAGTTCATGGTATTTAAGTGATAATAAGCCTTTTATCTAGGATTTTGATTCTTTGAAGTCTATAAATAAAAACCTGGCTTTTAATCAGAATAAGAATTAGATATTATTTTTAATTATTATCAAGCAAGTTTGAGAGCTTTCTTACAAGGAGAAAATGTATTAAGGAGAGGTTGAGTTATTTTCACAAGTTACTTAATGAGAGTAACCTAGAAGAGTTTAATTTAGATATAGTTAGCTTGCGACAAGTCATATTGCTATTGTAGTAAAATTATAATTTCTAAAGTTAAGAATACCTTAAAGAAATGGGAAAAAATGGAGAAATGATAGGACGAATATTCTAATTGAGGTTTGGAAATGCTTAGGTGAGAAATGGTTGATATGGTTACTGATTTATTCAACCAAATCCTAAGAACTAAAAAAATGCTTGATGAATAAAGAATCAATATTATATGCTTATGATAGAGTTCCTAAGGAGTCAATGTAGTGGACTTTGGAGAAGAAACAAGTTCATAGTAGTTAACTAGTTACATTGAGACTATTAAGGATATATATGAGAGAGTCATGATGATCGATCGAACCGAAAATAGTAAAGCATTTCCTATTATTATCGACTTACATTGAGTAGCATTAATCCATATCTTTTGGCACTAGTTATGGATGAGACTAGTAGGCGGCATCTACTAGAGGAGGTTCCATAGTATATGATGTTTGTTTATTATATTGTGTTGGTCAATAAGCATAGAGAATGGTTGAATGCTAAAATAGAGATACGGGAAACTTTAAAATCTAAGGAATTTAAAATCAGTAGGACAAAAAAAGAGTATATGAAATGTAACTTCAAAAAAAATGCAAAAAAAAAAAAAATTGAGAGGTATATATAGATGGACAAGAGATACCTAGAAGTGATAGTTTTCGTTATTTATGATCAATAATTCATCATAACCGAGAGATTGAGAACTGAGAAGTATGTCATGTATGAAATTAAAAAATGATGGTTCGAATTGAGAATGTTCCTGGGGTACAATGTACTTAGAAGATATCTTTAAAGTTGAAAGTAAGATTCTATAAAACAGCTACAAGACTAGTCAAGCTTTATGGATCAGAGTGTCGGGCATGAAGAAACAACTAACCAAAAAACTAGTGCAGCAAAATGAAAATGCTAATATTGACGAGTGGTAATACATTGAAAGATATGATAAGAAATTAGCATATTCAAAAGAAGTTTGAGGTGACTCCAATTATGGACAAGATCTTAAGTGGTCGGACATGTGCAGTGTAGTCCAAGGTTCTAAACGACAGTAGGCAGGTACGAGACGGAGAGAGCCCGCATACCGCCTAGGCGGTCGATACATTTTGAACATTTTTTACTATTTTACCACTGTTGTTTACATAATATGCATATCTTAAGGGTGTTACATGCATAACTAAGTTGTAGAACGAAGATTTATAAAGTTTTTGTTTTGTAAAAGTGAACTATAGGCCCATAATGCTTACAAAACATTTTTGGCCAAAATATCTTGTTAGGTATTGCTCCGCCTAGGCGCCCGCCTATGCCGTCTCATCTCCGCATATGCCGCCAACTTCCATTGGCCGCCTATTCCACCGCCTACCGAAAAGACGTGCGGAGAGAGACCGCCTAGACACCGCCTAGGCAGCCTCCATTTAGAACACTGGTGTAGTCTGTAGACCAATAGATGTTCCAGTAAGGAGGAACAATAAAATAGTAGTTAAAAGAATTGTTAGGATTAGAGGTAAGCCTAAACGAACATAAATTAAGATTTTAAGGAGGATATACTTTTGTAGTGTTATAGAGGACATGGCCCCTACCATAGTAGCATGGAAGAAAAGGATTCAAATGTCCGACCCAAAAGTTTGGGAAAAAAGCTTTAGTGTTGCATAGTTTGCGGTATAGGTCGATACCGATACAACCAATACCGACACTGTTTGGTATGTTCCGATCTGATACTAACCGCTATCGATACTTACCAATACCGACATTGGGGGTCTCTTTTCCAGTCAATTCGACAGAGAAAAATTTGAACCGAACGAAAAAGACCAATTAGCAAGGGTGTACAAGTATAGCAATATTGTAAAAACATGTAAATGAAGAAAACATACCTATCGCAGGTAAACCAATCAACAAGGATGACTATTATTTATTCAATTTCAAAACTAAGTAAGAAACAACACAGAAAAAACTTAAAATTGTGACTAAATGTACAAAATAGTTTTTTAAAAAAAAATTAGTAACTTATCAATAATTATTTACTTTCCAATACCTGGGAATAACGATACTTTGATCCGAAACAGCCGATCCCAATACTCATAGGAAGGGTCCAATACCGATAATGCCAACCTTATGATGTTATTGTTGTTGGTCATTGATGATCAAGTTTGAGAGCTTTCTTATATTTTCTCCTGTTTTCAGTGTTGGTAAATTCTACCTAGTGGACCATAGGGTTCGTCGAATAGCATAAAATATAGTTTTTTTTTTCCTCTACTGCTTTCGTTCAGTGTCAAGTCGTATCAGAGCCTCATTAGCATCCCGGTGATGGCCGACAAAATAAACAAAAATTATGCCCTTCCAGAATACATATGTGCCTCGCAGATCCGAATATGAATAAATTAATCCGACTTGTCCTACGTCATTGTTTGTCCAATGTGTGCGGGGCTTATGATGTGGGCATTGTCAGTTCCGCCATTGCCTATTTCTTGATGCAATCTAGATTTAGGTTTTTGAAACTACCACACTCTTTCCATTCTATTTCCAGTTGCCACAAATGAATCGATTCAAAAAAGCTTCCATCTTTCACAAACGTCTAAGAAAAGAGAGGATATTGAAAAGGAGCTTACACGTCGAGATGCTCGATGATGGCACCGTCCTTGAGTACCTCGAGGAGGAAGGGGTGGGCGGGCGTCTCGCTCCACGGGGGTATTGTGTACGGGACGGTGACTCCATCAGAGCGTTGGGATTTAATCGAAGAAGAAGAGTTAGGGTTTGGGATGTTTTCGACGATGGCGGCGTTTTCGTCGGGGGCGGCGGCGGCGGCGGGAGCTTCAGCTCCCCCGTCGTCGTTGGTGATGGATTTTTCTTGCTCGACGGCCAGGGGTTCGTTGGGATCGGTTTGGGGTTCGGGATTAGGGTTAGGATTTTTGGGAGGGGGAGGTCCCATAGGAACCTTCATGGCTTCAGCGACACAGAAAAATAGAGATTTGGGGTTTAGAAAGAAGAAGAAGAAGAAGAAGAAGAAGAAGAACGAATTTTATTTCGTTACCTTTTTTTTTAAGATTAGTCCTTGTATCTACCTCATGTTCAATGGGCCGTGCGGCCCGGTTTCCGGCTCGAGCCCAGTCCAATCAAATCCGGTTCAGGACGGCCCGAGCCCGGTCAACGACCCGGACCGGCCCAATCCATCCCCAAACTCGTCTGGGCTGGGTTAGGCCCCTCGACCCACTAGTCCGGACCGGACCGGTCCAGGCCCAGTTCGGCCGGTTTTTTTGAAAAAAAAAAATTGGGTTTTTAAACGTTGGAATGCCAAATGACCATTTTATCCTCATTTGACTTGCTGTTTTTAGACCATTGGAAGGATATTTTGGTCATTTTGCTGGAAATGACCAAAAATACCTTTATAACAACTCTTTTTGGGGATAAAAGTCATTTTGCACCCAAAAAACCTATAAATAGGCCATAAATCTTCAAAGTTAATCACACCACAAATTCTTTCCTCTTACAATTACAATTTTTACAAGCAAACTCGTGTGAAGAGACAATTTATATCATGGATAATGAACAGCAACCGCAGCAACCGCAAGATCAGCAACCACAACATGCACCGCAACCGGCATCACAAGAAGAGTTTGAATTAGATTCAAAAATTTGGCATCATTTTAGCAGAGTTTACGATGAGCGTCGTACAAGTGGGGATACCGAAAGAAGATACTCCACTAAAGTTCTTGTTGAATGTTTGTATTGTAGGAAACGATTAAAATGGGATCATAGCTATGGTATAGAGAAGCTACGCCGACATTTAAAATTATGTATCAACATATAGAAATCTTATATGAGTCATTAATCGCAGTTTATGTACTAGTAATCTTGTATTAGTATTTGTAATATTGTATTAGTTATTAATTGCAGTTTATGTATTAGTCATTAATCGCAGTTTATGTATTATTTTATTTGGTCATTCAAAAAAAAATTGGTCATCCAAAAAAAATTTAGAAAGCAAATTATTATTTTTTGGTTTTTCTCACTCAAACCGGACAAACCGGTCCAGCGCTGAACTGGTCCAGGCTCGATTCAGCCCGGCCAGACTCGCTCTCACTTACGGTCTGAGCCCGGCCCGGATCGGGCCTGGTTAAACCCGGTTTGACCTGGGCCCGGGTTGGCCCAGACCGGCCCACCCAACACCTTGATATCTGCCTTCACTTTTACGTAAGTGCATCAATGTACCGAACTCAACGGACTTTTGTGGTAAGTGAGAAGAGGCTGGCGGTCTCGAAATCGAACCGCGAAAGAGACGTGGATGTGTGTGTGACAATCGGAGATAGTGGGTCCAAGTGACAACACAATGTGCACATAGTTCCGTGTGTTACGCCGGACATCGTAGGAAGAAAAAAAAAGACATAAGTGCACCAATGTTATTTGCTTAGGTCTACTCTAGGATTGCTGATGCTTTCCAAAAAGCAGAAGCAGCTTTTAAAAGCAATCCTCAAATTGAATTAGCTCACTTTTATTTTTGATAAGATTATGCTACCAAACAAATCATAGCGTTTTTCAAAAAAAAGAAAAAAGAAAAGAAAGCAGAAGAAATCATAATAATCATTCCAGTTTCAATCTTAAAAGTCAATTATAACTTGCGAGTCCCAAGGATAACCAAAGGTTTTTTTAGGGGCACCACCACTTCTACTAGGGGGCAGCCCAAATTTTTTTGAAAAAATTACAAGTTTGCCATAGGTTTTTGTTACTAGGGGGCAGCCCAAAATTGACTATAAAAGCCAAACTTCTTTTATTTCTTCTCTTCCTCCGCTCTTTACTTCTCTTCCTCCACTCTTTTTTTCTCCTCCTCATAGAAACCTAGAATTAACCTAACCTAGGTGAAATTGTCCCCCCACCTAAATTTGTTAAAGATAATAGTGTCAATCACTTCTCCCATTTATTTGTAAGTCGTCGAATTTATTTTTGTGTAATGTTTTAACCTAAATTTTACATATAAAAGTTGAATTTTGTGTTTAATGTAGAAAGAAATAGAAAATGGAACAACCCGGACCATCAAATGCTGGATACTCTCCTCCCACAACGTCCGAAGAACACTTTGATGCATCGGAAGGCCTCGTGGTAACTACACATTAACTTTATTTCAGATGGAAAATCGGATTTTGACACAGAGGACTGCCACTTCTCTGGCAGTCCCTCTCATGGATTTGGACTGCCAGGGATGTGGCAGTCCTATATATGTGAGGGACTGCCACATATGTGGCAATCCTATATATGTGGCAGTCCTTTTGACTTTTAACTTCTATTGTAGGAGTTGTGATCTTCCGATGTTGTGGTACATGCTCCAATTGTAACCGATGTAGGACATTTATTTTGGACCGATGGAGTGTCTAACCTATGTACTATAGGAGTTGTGATCTCCCGATGTTGCGGTACATGCTCCTCCGACGGACCACGGAGTGTCTAACCTATGTACTATAGGTCTGATCGGGGATCACTTCGTTATATTAAAGATGATCGCTCATAGGGCTGTGCACAATTAAGTCAAACCGACTAAATCGAACCAAACCAAACCAAACCGATTGGTTTTAAACCGAATCGATGGTTCTGTTAGTTTGGTTCGACTTTAATTTTTTCAAAACCGACCGATTCGGATCGGTTCACGGTTTGGTTATGCCAAAAATCGTCTAAACCGAACCGAACCGAACCAAATCCTTGTTAAATAATTAGGGTTGGCCGATTGGGTATGTGTTCATTGGGTTGTATTATACCGGTTTGGTTTATTTATTCACATCACAACCATTTATCAAGTAGAAGTTGAAAGAGCTCTCTCTCTCTCTCTAGTCTCAAAGAGGAGTGCTTGCGGCTCATATTCTATTCTAATTTCTCCTGTGCACATAAAAGGGGCTTTTGGTTGAATGTATATAATTTTTTTATATGTATAATTGACATTTTTCTCCACCTGCAAAGCACAAGTTGAATTGAAGCTGCTGAATTGTATTTACTGTTGCAAAGTACAAGTTGACTGAGGTTTCACAAAAAAAAACATACAGTCCATTTTTTATGTATTCAAAACCGACCAAGTCGAACCGATCCAAACCGAACCAAGTCGGTCGGTTTCAAAACCGAACCGACCATTTGGTTGGTTTGGTTCGATTTTGTTTATTTTCAAACCGATTAACTTCGGTTCGACTTCGATTGGGACCAAATAGGTCGACCACCGACCGATGCACACCCCTAATCGCTCATTCTTCGATTCCTCCACCTTCAACAGTTTGGTACAAAAGAGCACCGGTCGAAGCCATCATTTGGACCACACCTTTCGTTGACCAGATCAACCATTGTAAGAAGTTGTTAAAGATTGAGGAGCCAAGAGACTTACCTGCTGACTACTACGATGTCGAAATCGACTAAGTATATATATATATTTACAGTTTGACATTTTGTATATGGAGGACCACTTTTGTATACAGTGAAATATGAAGTCCAGTAATATATATGGAGTAAATTTTGTATACAGTGAAATATGAAGTTCAGTATGTTATACGTGTCTACCTGTGTGCTATCTGTGTTATATGTGTCGACCTGTGTGCTATTTATGTGTTTACATGTGTGCTATCTGTGTTATATGTGTTTACCTGTGTACAAGTATGTGTGACAAAATATACCAATTTGTTAAAGTATTAGATCCAGTATCAGGACTGCTACCCCCCTGGCAGTCCTACATTGAATTAGGACTGCCAGGGTGCTGGCAGTCCTAATTGAAAGTTGTTGTTATATAAATGGCCATTCTCCGTTGTTTTAGCACGGAGAATGACCATTTTTCCGTGTAATTTAGCACGGAGAATAGCCATTCTCCGTGTAATTTACACGAAGAATGGCCAGTATCAGGACTGCCACCCCCATGGCAGTCCTACATTGAATTAGGACTGCCAGGGTGCTGGCAGTCCTAATTGAAACTTGCTGTTACAGCAAGTATCAATTAGGACTGCCAGCACCCTGACAGTCCTAATTTAATGTAGGACTGCCAGGAGGGTGGCAGTCCTATTTGTAAGTCACTGTGATGAGAGTTTTGAAACTCTCTATCACAAAGAGTTTCAATTAGGACTGTCACACCCCTGGCAGTCCTACACAAGAGGAGGACTGTCAGGGTGCTGGCAGTCCTAATTGAAACTTGCTGTTATATAAATGACCATTCTCCTGTGTTTTAGCACGAAGAATGGCCATTCTGCGTATAATTTAGCACGGAGAATGGTCATTCCAGTGTTAAAACGCAGGAGAATGACCATTTAACACGGAGAATGACCATTCTCCGTGCTAAATTACACGGAGAATGACCATTCTCCGTGTAAGTTAAGACGGAGAATGGACATTCTCCATGAAAATTACACGAAGAATGACCATTCTCCGTGCTAAATTACACGGAGAATGGCCATTCTCCGTGTAAATTAAGACGGAGAATGGTCATTCTCCTGCATTTTAACACTGGAATGACCATTCTCCGTATAAATTAAGACGGAGAATGTCCATTCTCACGGAGAATGCCATTCTCCGTGTTAATTTACACGGAGAATGGTCATTCTCCTGCATTTTATGGTCAGTTGAAACTTTGGAGGGCCATAACTTTTGACTGGGAGGTCGAAACGAGGTCCGGTTTGTCGCAAAATGAGCGTATTTTCGAGGAGCCTGAGATTAACTGCTTCACGGTTAGACGGCCTTTCGAAATTTTAGAATCGTAAAAAAAATGATGTTTGGACCTCCGTTTTAGCACTTTTGCCGAAATTTTAGAATCACAAACAAATATTAATTCAATGATATGTAGTTGAAACTTGCTATAACAGCAAGTTTTAATTATGACTGCCGGCACCCTGGCAGTCCTCCTTTTGTATAGGACTGCCAGGGGGTGGCAGTCCTAATTGAAACTCTCTGTGACAGAGAATTTCACTTTCAAACTCTCATCACAGAGAGTTATAAATAGGACTGCCAACCCCCTGGCAGTCCTATACAAAAGGAGGACTGCCAGGGGGTGGCAGTCCTCTGATACTAAATCAAGAATATCAGGAATTGGCCAACAACTTAAGTTTCCAAACGTAAATAACAACTACATATCAGACAACTACATATCCAACATGTACGTAAATAACAACTACATATCAAACAACTACATATCCAACATGTACATAAATAACAACATAAATCACAACTACATATCAGACAAAATATCCAACTTCAAAAAAATAACATAAGTGTCAACTACATATCATTCAAAAGTCTGTCCAACAACTTAAGTTTCCAAACAACAAATATATTCTTCAAGTTTCAAACAACAAAAACATCTTTACAAAAATATCCAGATTACATCTAACTAATGATCATTCCACATCCAACTACATATCATGTCGGGCCTTTGAACGAGACTCCCTATTATTCATGAAGGAGAACTCGACCACGTCGTCGATGCGATCAAGCTCGTTGGCGACCGCGACACTAGTGTCACTTTGGCAACCTCTCCGGAGTGTCTGGGCCAATTCCTTCACATTTTGAGACTATAAATGAAAGTATAAGTGAATTAAGTCTACAAACATGGAAATCTCAGTCTAATTACAAATACGGAACTCACCATCCTCACCAACCCAGCATACAAGAAAAATTGTGGGTTTGTCGTGTTCGAAAATGCCATTCATAAACCCTAAAGACATTCTAAACCTAAATTATCAAAAGTTTTTAGACAATTAAAACTATTATAGGGTTTCGAATAGAATGTAGAAAATTATAGAAGAAATTAGGGAAGAACGTACGTAGAATCTGATTTCTTCGACTTGCGTGTCATCTCGTCGAATGTAGGAGTGTTCTTGAAAGAAATTTGGTGGAGGAATTAGGATTAGAGTGGTGGAGAAGAAGAGACTAGGGTTTTGGGAGAGGGAGAGAGAGCTCTTTTTTTTTCTTTTGGAGGAGAGAGAGAGGAAATTGGGGTTTGGGGAGGAAATGAGAGTTTGGGGGGTTGGGCTGCCCCCTAGTAAAATGTGGGCTGTCCCCTAGTAAAATCTCCACTTTTTGGGCTGCCCCCTAAGTAAGGGCTGCCCCCTAGTAGAAGTTGTGGTACCCCTAAAAAAAAAACCATAACCAAAATAAATTCCGAAACTTAAATGGGCTCTATTATTTTAGGCTATTTATAAGGGCACACCAAAAGTTTATCAGGGCTAGCCAGGATTAGGACTAGCCAATGTTTGAGAAGATTTTACTTGTACTATCCAAATATTCCACTCAGGGGGCTGTCCAAACCCCACACCCCCAACCCCCAAAAATCAATCTTATTTCTAAATTTCACTCTCTCTTCACAAACCCTAGCTTTCTTCTTCTTCTTCTATCCATCTTCTTCTTCTCCATCATTTCCATTCTTACATCTCTATCAAAACCCTAGTTTTCTTCTTCTTCTTCTTCTTCTCCACCATTTCTATCATCACCATCTCCATCAAAATCCTAGTTTCCTTTTCATTCCCAATTTCGATGGCACCCAAAAAATTAAATAAACCCTAAAATGCATGGAAATAAAACTTAAATATTTCTTTCCTCACAAAGAATGCATGGAAATAAACCCTAAAATGCATATTTCACTCTATTATCAAGATTGAAATAAACCCTAACATATTTTTTAATTCGAAAATTTCGACTTTAGGACTGCCAGAAATTGTGGTAGTCCTGAAAGGGACTTGTTGTACAGCAAGTCCCTTTCAGGACTGCCTCAATTTCTGGCAATCCTTAATATGTCTAGGACTGCCAGAAATTGTGACAGTCTTGCTGTAGACCATGTCCCTTTCAGGTCTGCCACAATTTATGGCAGTCCTCAGTACTTCTAGGACTGCCAGCAATTGTGGCAGTCCTGTAGTACATCGAGTCTTTATTTCAAGACTACCACAATTTCTGGTAGTCCTCAATACTTCTAGGACTGTCCGAAATTGTGACAGTCCTGATATGAACCCAATTCTTCTACAACTAGGGTTTCTTCCATAGTTTTTTTTTTCTACAACTAGGATTTCATGCATAATTCTTCTATTAATAAAGAAAAATTGGTTAATAGACTAATAGATTAATATATTTGATAGATTTGATAACTCAATTTCTTCTACAACTAGGGTTTCATCCATAATGCCCAAACAAGAAGAAGAAAAATAAACTAGGGTTTGGAGAAAGAGATCTGAGAAATTAGAAGAGAGCAAAGAATCAAAATACTAGGTTTGAAAAAATTGATGTTATTGTTCTTGTTCTTCTTCTTTTTCTTCTTTTTCTTCTTCTTATTCTTCTTATTGTGAGGAAAGAGAGGAGAGCAAAAAAAAAATGACTTATATACTCACATGTTGGCTAGCCCTGAGTAATTTTTTCAATGGCAAACTTGTAAATAAATCAAAGTTTACTTTTGGCTAGCCTTGATAAACTTCTTATGTGCCCTTATAAATAGCCCTATTTTAGCTTCTCAACCCTCTTCTTCCTCCCTCTCTTTTTTGAGAAATTATCAAGTCCCGCTCACCATATGACAGTAGTTGTAGTGCCCCGTCCTGCGAAGTCAATCGGAGGAATCGAAACGCCGACGGCGTTCGGACTTGGCCTTACAACGGCGACTCGAAGACATCGCTTAGGTAGGGTAGTTTCGGTGAACTTGCCTCATCTCAGCCTTCACTTAATAATTCGTGTGTTTTCAACTTGCACAAGTAGGCTTAATAATAAAAGAGACGAATCCACATAGCTAAAGGGAATTATCCCGACGGATCGAATCAAGTTTAGAACATGAAAAACGTCCCACGGTCGGATTAGAGTTGGTACACGGTGTGCTTTGAAAACGACACACGATCCTTCGTCCCGCGGCTTGGGAGAGGAAAAAGTTGGTATTCGACACAAACGATGAGTTAGCCTAAGTCATAGGCGTCGCCGGCGTAAATGCTCGATAAAGCATGCATGTTTCCACTACGCAAGGCTTGGCATAGCCTTGGCTCGTCCCTCGGGTTAAGTTGTAGGCTTGTGTAAGTTAGGCAAAGTTATGCCGGTCGACCTAAGTCATTCCAAGTGCCGTCCCGCTCTTTCTGCGGTTGTCAAGTTAAATAGTCCCACGATCTCAAGGGCCGTCATATAACGAATGACTTGGGTGATAGCGTCGTGTAGGACGTAAGTCAGTTAAAGGCACGAGCCACGGTTGGCACGATATAAAGTTAGCCACGTACTATGGCACTTCGGGAACACTTTTGTTCAAGTTAAGTTGGAAGGCTATGTAGTAGTCGTTCCCTCGAGTTCAAAGAAGTTCGAGGCGGTCCCTCGGTTGGGAGTCTCGCATTCCTATCCACGTTGAAATGTTCAAGGCGGTCCCTCGGTTGGGAGTCTCGCGTTCCTATCCACGTTAAGATGTACGAGACGGTCCCTCGGTTAGGGGTCTTACGGTCCCGAGGCACGTTATGCCAAGTCTGGTTCAGAGCACGAGTTGCTAAGTATAGTTCCAGTCGTACCAACAAATTAGGCCATGCATTTACGTGAGTCTAGATGTCTCGTAAGTGCGTGGTCATTGGACACCTTGCCGACAAGGATTTCTGCCTAGACTGGTTATACGCCGGGGTACCGGGCCCAGTCGTCCTAGGAGGTAGACGTTATAGCAACGCATGCTTTTATTGCGTGGGTAGTCGGAGGCTTTCAACGGGGCTCGCTACCTGCACTGAAGGACCCGCCGCCTACCCGAGCTATGTCCGCGATGGCTTGTTGTGCCAGTGGCCTTTCACATAGATAATTGGCGTGCTAAACGGCGAATCCGCATGCACGGTGTCGATCGTAACAAAGAAAGTGTAAGCACGGTATGCGTTGAATAGTGAAATGTGTGCTCGGTTGCACCCAAGGTATTATAAAGCCTACGATTCGGCTATACGTAAAGACACGTGCTTGGCACGAGATATGGCGTCGTACTTGAGTTCTCAACACCGGTTCCACAAGTTTGGTTAGTCGTTGTGCTTTAAGTCGAGAAGGCCCGTAAGGCGAGTTTGGATAAGTCAGGTTACGCTGCGAGGCACGGCCTAGATGTTTGAGGCACAGGCAAGTATTTGACACGACCTAGTCGTTACGTCCAAGAGTATGGTACGAAAGACAAGTATGAGTCGGTACGTTGACAATGCAAGTACGAGAAAGGTCTAGAGGCAAAGTATGAGTACGTTATTAGTGCAAGGCACAAAGATGGTCTAAAGACACTAAGTAGGCCGAGCGTCGGTCCTAGAATCGATCCTAAGGCAAGACTAGAAAGACAATCGTAAAGGAGCTTGCACAAAGTAAAATAAACGTGTCGATTTTGTATGGGTGGGGGAGGAGCTCACTCCACCAGTACAGTTGAGTACTGACACCCACACAGTGTTTATGTGCAGGCACATGTAGAAGCTCGTGGTGCGGGGCTCGCTTGGATGCGTCGAGGCACGGAGTTCCTTGGCGATTCGAAGCGTGCGGCCGCGTGAAGACAGACTTATACGGGATATAATGTATGGACATCGCCTTCCGAAGCTTCCGCTGGCTCAAGCATTGTAATCGAGAGATGAGAGAGAGCAGAGTGACTTGTAAATGTGAGAAGAGTGAATTTGAGTGATTGTAATCTCGGCCTTGCGCCCCCAATGTAACCGTTGTTTCGACATCAATAAAGAGCTTCTTTTGAATAATTTGTGTTTTGTTCTAAATTTCCGCTGCGTGTTCAATGTCTCTGCTTGGGACTTCTGTGCGACGACCCCGTCGCCGCCGCTGTAATTGGCCGTTATGGAACCCGCCTTGCACGAGCTCAATCTAGGCTCGTGCGGCATCACGCCTTAGCGAGGACGATCGCTCCTACGGGAGCGGGGCGTGACAGTAGTAAGTCTTCATTTTCCTCCAATTGTACATTATCCTACCACTTTCACTAAATTAGAGCAAAAAATAGAGATTGGTGTGGCAGTGCACTATTGAAGGAGAATCAAGATTCATCTATGCTACGTGGTGAGCCCGACTCACTGAATAATTTCTCCCCCATTTATGTTCCTTGAGCAAGTGTAAATTTTGATGAAGGAAGTAGTAGAGAAAAGGAAGAAACAAATATAACTTTTACCAATAAACTGATCAATTATTTTAGAGATTTTGTGAAAATAAGAGAGAAAGAGAAGAATATTGGTAGCCAGAAAGAATGTGTACGTAGCTTTCTCATCCTTAAGAATGTAATTTTTCCTCCAACAAGAATATTAGTATGGAAATACTATCCATAAATAGCTGGACAGGGTCATATTATTGAAGGCTCCGGCAGAGCCCGCTTGATTTTATCCATATCCACAACAACTTCTATGGTAGCCAAAAAGAATGTTTACGTAGCTTTCTCATTGATAACATATATAGAGGAAATGTGATAGAAGTTGTTGTGGATATGGATAAGGGCATCCACATTTGGGTTTATCCAAATCACAACAAGAGGACAAATGTTAAAGGCACTATAAAAATTATTAGAAAACAACACACTTTTGACAATTTTGTGCGTATTCAAGGCTATCAAAAATTATTGCATTTCTTGCTATTTTAGGACTGTCAAAATTTTGGCAGTCCTAATTTTATATGGATTGTCAAAATTTTGACAATTATGGATATAGAAAGAACTACAAAATTTTTGGCAGTACTATTTTTTTAGAATTGCAAAAAATTGTGTTGCCCCTTACCATTTGTGTTTTAGAATTATAGGATTTAAATTTCAAAAGGAAACCCAAAACTAGTTGTTAGGGTTTGTATATTGCCACAACCGAACCCAAAAGCTATATATATAATACTATAAAATTTATGATATGCATTTGACTAAAATGTAAACCAGTACTCACTAACTTACCATAATAATATATCACAAGTACTATCACATAAAAATTATCTCAATTGTTGGAGAATTAAAAAATACTAGATGATGGTTTAAACATCTGAGCTAAAACTGAAAACTCCATCCAAATCCAATTAGAAAAGGCAAATTTTATTAGCACCTCATAGTTTAATTGATGGCAGTCCAATTTTTTTTCAATTTCTTTACAAGTTTGTCACTTCAAATTTTTTACTTGAAGACGATCTACATATTTGGATTTGGACTGCCAACAAAGTTGACCGTCCGAATATAAAGTAGGACTGCCAACATTATTGCAGCCATACTTTATATTAGAACTGCCAACTTTACTGACAATCCTAAAGGATTTGGGTAGTTTACATTTGGACTGTCAACAAAATTGACAAGTCCTAAAATAAAGTAAGACTACTAACTTTGTGGACGGTCCTACTTTATGTTAGGACAATCCTAAATGGGGGTTGGACAGCCCAAAATAAAATTCGGACCATCCTGGGTAAAAATTACATCAAGTTGAACTGTCCTTAAGTAAGGGCTATCCTGGAGTAGAATGTGGAGTGCCTATAGAATCTGCCTTAGACATGTCAAAACCAAAGTTTTAACAAATTACAAACACTTTCATAACTGAAACCAGTAATAACAAATCTATAACAGCAACCCATAAATTCCTTCCTACCAGTAACAATGGAGTCATATAAATCACATCTGAACCTGTATGTAACTGATACTTATTGAGATATAGAGTTGCATGATGGTAGTGAATCCCTTCATATTGTCATCATACATGATGGTAGTGAATCCCTTCCCACTTAGGAGGACTTGGCCTTGTCGAAGAGCGAGACTGCGTCGCTGTATATAGCAACCGAGTTCGATGCGACAGCAAGGACGATCATGAAGACCGACAGTATTTTGTCCCATCTCGTCGCGATGCTATGAGGATCCCTGAAACAAGGAACCAACCAAGATGAATAACTCGGGTAATACAGACCAAGCGTAAACATATCCTGGTTGTGGTGTACTTTACCTCAGGGTGATGGCGGCTGGAAAGATGAAGCCAATGCACACTGCAGCCGTCGCACCAGTGAACTGGAACGCATCCCATATGCTGGGCACGAAATTCGCAGCCAAGAACACGAGAGCCAGCACCGTCACAGAAATTCCTGCAAACCTCCGGTTGTCAGAAGACAAGGGCCTTGCCACCGGGAAGAGGAGACTGTCCAAGTTGAGCCTGAGGGCATGGAAAATGATGGGGAAGACGAGCATGAGGTGAAGGGCGTAGCTCACTCGGACAAGGTCGTTTAGAACGGAGCTGTACGGGATGCCAAGGTCCGAGTCGAAGTTGGCAAGAACATCGTGGAGGGTGGATTCACCGAACAGTAGGAAACCGAAGAAGCTGGTGGCGATGTAGACGCTGGAACATAGGAGCAGCGATGTTTGTACAATTGGCTTCATCTTAGAGTTGTCCTCGAGCTCATTGTCTATGGTGTGTACTGTACAACACAATTAGTTGCTTAGATTAGTCGGAATATGTGCCTATTAGATATTCTGGAACAAGAATGAAGGAGCAAAACCAATGAGTCTATATAGTACAAAACTTGTTTAAGTGATCTCATGTTTAAGACCTACTGTCGATTTTGATGTTCGAGTCCAAAATAAAGATTATTTTAGGATATTTATCAACTTTATTTATGTATTAATCGAAACTTTAGTTATTGGTATTGTAGTCCTAGTTAGATTAGGTGTATTTCGTTTTCCTATTTATATGCATCGTGCGGTTGCTCTCTAGAGATCAATTTTGAGAAATAAAGGCTCAAATTTTGGGAGAAAAATCCTAATGTACTTCTCAATTACTTTTCTCCACAAATTTCTCCGTAAAGGACCCAGACAACAAAGTTTTGCCAAGTTTTATTCGTTCGCACTTGGATAGCTTTGTTTCAGAATTCAAACAGTCATTGTTTATTCTTGCTTTCATGTTTGGGTATTTGCCATAGATTTTAACATTGATACTATTTGTTCACAAAGTTAAAGCTTCGACAGCCCTACTTGCCCTTAAAATTCATATTGTAGCTTACCTACGGTCGTCCTACGTCAATAACAGTATTAAATAGTTTCAGAACATCTTGGCAACTTGTACTTGGTATCAAGGGATTATAAGTGCCCAATTTACACAGGAGACAAAATGAAGTCTAAATGATAATGTTTACCTAATATTTCTTTAACCACAGTACTCCATGATCAGGTTGTGTTTGGGTAGTACTGTTTTAATATTGTTTTCTGGCATTTCTATTAGTACACTTAAATCTTATAGTTGGCATTTCCATTAGTCGAAGGAGCTAAATATATGTGGGCTAAATTGGACTTGTATTGCAATTAGTATAAGGAAATACAAAATTCTGGCCTGCAATAAAAGTTCCAGTTCTATTTACGGTTGCTAACATTTTCGAAACATTGTGATTCAGCCATACATCTAAGCAAAGGCCTCAAAAAATTTGGAGTTACTTTTCTGATCATCAAAAAAACTCACGCTTTATCTAATATTAGATGGCACCTTCGGCCAAGAAATAAATGAAGTGATCTAGAGTATGCATACCGTTGTAATGGCAGATATAAGCAGTGACAAGAACAGGGACCACCGTGAAGAGTTTCCAAAGAGACGCAAGATCCGGTATGACTGGAAACAATTTGGGCATAGAAATACTTCCGCTCAGCAGCTTGACAATAGCAATCCCAGCAGTAACTATAACAAATACAACGGCTAAAGCAACCGACAAGGCAGAAGTGTATCTCAATGAATCTGCAAAACAATCGATTGTGTCAGAAAACAGGACGGGGGCAAAAACTCTGAACTTATCTGGAAAAAAAAATCATTAATTTTAGAAACATTGAAATAAGAATACAATCTATAGTGTATCTAACCTACACGCTTGAAGCATGCTAATGGAGAAAATACTAAAAGAGTAGTGACGAGAAGAACAAAAAACCGCCCATTCCACCAATGCTCCCCAAACCATCCTTCTAAGATACCGGAATGATGTTGGCCACTAGAGGATGTTCCAGAGATCACATCGCCTGATGCAAAAAAAAAAAAAAAAAAAAAAATTCTACATGTTAGAATCATATGCAAGACACCAATAGGAGTTCTCTAGGTAAACATATGAGCACAAATAAGGAACATGATATGTCAGAATAGAAAAGAAACGTTTAGAAACATAGTATAGTTTTCTGGAAACACCAGAAAGTATTTTTGCTAAAGAAACACAGAAGTTTCTTGATGAAGGTAAAATTAGTCGCAAACAAACAAATTTCTCGACATACATCTCATGCAAGCATTAAACATGGAGAAAACATATGTACTCAACATACAATTTGTTTGATACTGTTATAGAAAGGTTTCTATCTCCCCTGCTTCATTCTAAAAATCAACAGGAATGTAAACTTTCGAGTACATGACAAAAGGAGAATACTCCAAAAGTCATCCGGAAAAGGATGCCATAGTTGAAAAGATTTACAATCTAAAGTTTCCTTCACTAAGTACAAACACATAACAAGGGTCCAGGATGTGGAAACTATAAAGACTATTATTATCATTCAAAGCCCTTACACATCAAAATACAGTCAACCCCCATGGTGACGTGGCATGCTCACGTACATGAAAATCTTGCTAACGTGGCAAGTATTACTCCATTCATCTACGGTGGCCCACTTGCCATCACTGCTAGGCAGACCCACTCTTTTGAATGGCCCACTTGTCATGCTCTCTTAGTGAGCTCCCCTCTCTGCTCTTGGACTGGACCAATGTCAGCACTGAACGGAACTGCTAACTGCTAATCTAACTATTCATTACTCCCTCTTTGCAAAGTTGGTCGTAAATCACTCTGTCATCGGTAACTCTCTCTTTCTGACAGATCAAACTTTCTCGCCACCAAGGTGGTCGTTAGTCACTTCTCGTCACCATGAAGGCCGCAACTCAATTCTTTTTCCTGCTGCCCAAGAAGACCGGCAACCACTCTCCTAAGATGACTACTCACTCTCATTTGTTGGCAACCCTCTCTCTCTCTCTTTCTCTCTCTCTCTCTCTCTCTCTCTCTCTCTCTCTCTCTCTCACACACACACACACACACACACACACAAAACCAAGAAGACGACAACTAACTCTTCTAGCCAACAATTTTCTCTCCACTACAGATACCTTAACTAACTCTCCCGCCACCAAAGATTGCCCCTACTAACTCTCCCGCCACCAAGATGGTCGGCACTCACTATCCTGCCACCAAAGGTTGCCACAACTACAAGTCCCTCTCTCGCCACCAAAGATTGCCACAACTTATTCTCATTGTCCAAGATGGTTGTAGCCTAAGAAGCATGGATACTCCAAAATTCATGTCATGTCCGCATTGTGTCGTGTCTGACACACGCGTATCGGACATGCACGGACACTCCAAAATACACCAGGATACACCAAAATAGATGTTGAATTGCTATCGCCGTATCTAAAAGGTGTCATGTCGAATCCGCATCCATGCAACACATTTGTAGCTCACTCTCTCGCTACCTAGAAGGTTGCAACTCTCTCGCTCTCCGCCTAGAAGGCCGCAACTCTCTCTAGCCGCTAAGATGGGCACAAGTCCCTTTCTTTGTTGTTTGTGAAACCTCTCCAAGATGGACTTGACTGCCATATAAGTTCTAGCTTGCGAGGGAGTACCGGAGAATATGAATATGTTTTCTTGATAGTTCTAGGGATGTCATCAGGACATCACAAAGGCTAGCTATTACTAGTTGTCTACTTTTATCACCCTTTTATGATTGTATCTCTACATAATGCTTGGCATAGGGTTCTAAAGAAATCAATCCAATTATTCCCAATGTACCCAATTCTTTCACACACACATATATATACGAAAACCACTCAATGATAGGTATCCCAATATAGTTTTTTACAGTTCTTACTAGTAATTTCACCTAAGTTAGGCAAATTAAGGGCTTAGATAATTGGGTTCCACATCACGAATCACTGAATCAGAGAAACTGTAGGTAAATGATGGGCTTAAAATATAACACTTAGTGACTAGGAACTAGTAAGTTAGGGCACAGAAAACATCCTATACTAATATAGAGAGAGATAAGAAGATTTTCTATAGGTGATATAGCTTTCGTCTCTGATCCATAAGACATACCAAAGCCGTGCTCAATATCAAATAACAAAAGAAATCAGAAAATTGAGTTTCTAAAAACAAAACAAAAAAGTGATCATAAGGGTTCCTGAAAGTGACAAGTCTTGAGAACTGTTTATCAGATACTGTAGTGTAATTGTACACCTTATTCAGATCCCAGAGTTCACAATACAAGTACCTAGCAAATGAACTAATGAAGGAAGGAAAACATGGGCATCGTAACAGAAACAAATAAGATAACAACATGAAGTAAATAAAGCAAGTTGTCAATGAGATGATATACCAATGATAATCATGTAGACGATCATTACACCAACATTATTCACAACCACACATATCTGAAGCAGCACCTTTCCGATCCTTCCAAATGCATCCCCCATAAGTCCTCCATAAGAAACTGTCTTCCCTGCCCTACTAAATCTGATCAACATCTCAATAGAAGAGTTGGTTAGGAAGGCCATGAAAATAATCACAAGAATTCCTGGCACCAGCCCTAAGACTTTCATGGTGGCCGGCAAGGACATAATTCCAGCTCCAACAATAGTCGTGGATAGATTGAAGACTGCCCCGGCAAAGGAAGCTCCATTAAACTCACTGAATCCTTCATCTCCCTCTTGTTTGGTTGGTAGCAGAGGAGCATTTTCTTCAAGAACTTGTTTGTTTTTTCTGTTATCCTTCTCAAAGAGGCTCCCGATAGTCATGTTTGTATAAAATCAGCTTATGGGTTCAGCTTGGAACTCAAAGTTTTAAATTAAGCCAAAGATTTTTTACTCTTGTAGTAGATCAAGAACTCCAATGTTGCGGGGCTGAAAGAATCAAAATTTCAATTTTCTTTTTAACTTTGAAGCAATGACCTGCAAACAGTAAACAATAAATTATTCGTGGCGGAACCATAACATTCACAATTCATTACGAATGTGAATTGTATGAGTTAATGTTCAAGGTACAGAGAGTACAAGAGAAGGAAAAAAATAAATTAAAATCAAATTTCTTGCTAAAACCTGGAAACAGAAAATAAAAACAAAAACATACATTGGAACAAAAAATAGTAGTTATGCATGGGAATCCTACGGTTTATAACAAGTGGAGTAAAGGACTAGGATCAGAGTCAATCCTCATATTTATCATCACAAGTGAAAAAAATATGCATTATCAATCTGAAACAGGAAAGGTGCTCTGTTAGCAGTTTGAGTCAATTATATAGAACTTCCAGGGAATGGAATAATTGTTGGGGTGGTCAAGCCCTTGTGAGGACCCCGCCATCAAGGAGAAAAAGTCTTAACTGCAAAACCGAGTTTAGTCGGGTTTCCTAATGTTGCAGGTTTCTAGAGCATTTCCTAATGACTAATAATTGGAATTTCACTAGGAAGGGTCTTCCAGGAATCCTATCCTATGCAAGGATTTTTAAAGGAAAGTTGAAAACCTTTTTCCAGCTATAAATAGACAGGAGCAAAAGCAAGAAGGTGAACACCAATACAAGGTTTTCTTGGGTTCTCGAGGGAGAAAAAGAGATGGAAGCTCGGACTATACAAGGCTTCTTCATGACAATTCTTCGCGATTGGGCAAATTAATGACTGATCTGTGGAAACGGGTTTCAGCTTCTAACCTATGCCTTCTAGGTTACCCTTTTTTTGGTGTTGGGGAATTTACTTAGATTTTTGGGTTGGGGATTCAAGAGGGCACTGTAATCGGCTTAAATATAGTGGAATATTGATCGGACTTGTTATGTGTTTCCTTTTCACATTGAAGAGGTGGTCCTCGTAAATTGTTGTTTGTGATTGTAACTTCATATTTCTCTTTTGGCAGTTTATTATTGTTCTCATGTAGGTTAAGGCTACCTAACAAGGATTAGTACACTGCTAATACCAACAATAGCATCATGACACATATATCAATAATGCATGCGAAAACTTCTCAAGGATCATGCCACAGAGGGTTAAAAGGATTCAGTTATCCACATAAGTATTTCAATGAAGCTGAACTAAAAAAGATTTTTTGAGACTGACACTTCAAATAAAAACCTGAAATAGCATATAATTGAAGCAAATGACTTATTAGCAGATTCTTATATGCACTACAATTTGATCTCTACAAATTAAGATGAAGTTTGCAATGTGCTTGATTATAAGTTGCACATTGACCGCATTAATTAAGTCTAAGAAGGATCACTCAATTTGAGAACGAAGAAGTATCAAGATTTTAAGTCCACACATTGAACCGGGAACCTGTAAGAAGCAAGGTATTCAACATATGATGATCAGAAAAATTGTGATTTTGTCACGAGTAAGAGTGGTACTAACTAGGAAAAAATCAAAGTCCAAAAATTCGGGCCGTGTCCTGTCAGACACGTATCGGACACACTACAAACACTCCAAAATAGGACTAGGGCACACCAAAATATGACATGTCCTTAGTGTGTCGTGTCGTATCCGTTTCTGTGCAACATAGGGTCTAATGAAGACAACTTTGTAGTGGGTTAAAAACAATGGACTCGTTGGCTACTACAATCATGGATCACATTATTGTGGAGCTCAAAAGGCACAAGCTTATAGATTAATTTAAGACCCGGAAACAGTGAGAAACTGAGGTATTCGTCAGAAACATAAGAACTATTAAAGAAGCCACTTTAAGATTCATTCAGAAATTACTGCTCCAAGAAAAAAAAAAAGGGAACATGAAAAATTACTTTTCCAAGATTGAACTTTTAAGCGGAACTGAAAACCTGACTCGTAGAAAACAACATTGATCATCTAAACCAAAGATCCCATAGATGTGAAGTTTGAAATGCACAACACCGATCAACCACCTAGAACAGTGAAGGAACTGGCTAAGTTCTTCATCTGAAACATAAGAACTGTAAAAGAAGTAACTTTTATGCTTCAATATTATCTTTTTCTAGTCAAAGCTTACAAAATTACTTCTCCAAGCAAAAAATGGAACATCAAAAATTACTTCTCCAAGACTGAAATTTTAAGCTGAAAACCTTGTAACCTTTTTAACATAATTTTATTTGAAAAACTTGAAAATTTCTCCAAAAATGAATCTTTAAGATCAAGATGATCAGGAATTCACATTTCCAGAACTGGTACAAACTGAAATAGAAGAACATAAATTTTTCGAGGGCCGATTTTTGGCAAAATTTGTTGTAGGATTTTTGGCAAAATTGATTTTAGGATGAGAAAGTTCAAAAAATTCCCTACATAAGGACAAAAAGCCTAGGACAAAACACCAAACGGACTGACGTATTTGTTGATTGAAATTTAAAATAAAATCACATAAGCCAGTCCGTCTGGCGTCTCTGCAACGAATTAGTCAGACGGACTGGTGTTTTTGCTGCAGATACGCAAGTCCGTCTGATGGAGAAGACAATGTAAAGAGAGTTGGCAACCATTTCCCTTTGGTAAAATGTGGACAAGTGGGTAACAACTTGGCTGCACTCCCCTGTGTCAGTGTCACATGTTTTACCCTTGCCAAACTAAAACCCCCAAAACTACCCTCCTCAAACGTCTACAATTTACAAGTACACAACCCTCACACCAAGTTGTTAGAAACCACTCCTCTAAAGTAATTTCCCATAAATAGGAAGGATAATTTAGGAAATATCTATCTTAAAACCATATAAAATAAAATCGACAGAGTACAACTATGGTTTTTATCAAGGTAGTCGAAGGCGCAAGGTGCACCCGAGGCGTAAATGGTCCAGATCGTCCGAGGCGCAAAGCGCACTTAAGACGCACGTTCGAACGAAATGAGGCGCAAAAATAAATAATAATACACATAAATAGATAAATTAGTAATGTAAGAAATAAACCAAATAACATATTAAAACCAACAAAAACATGTTACAACATAACCAAGTGAACTAGCAGAGAAACACTAGCAGTCAACAAATAACAAGATTTTGTACTCTCCCTACCACGTTTTTAGTGAATTTTAGTTTTTCCAGTTCAGCTATAACCAACTTTGGCAACCATGAAAATGCTGCCTCTGCCTCCCTCTCATTTGTATGTGGTAAGACTCTCCCTGCCTCAACATTTTTGGAGAAAAAAATACACATAAGGGGTGCCTAGGCTGTAGTGTCCCGTCCCGCAAAGTCAATCGGAGGGAATCGGAACGCCGACGGCGTTGGAACTTAGCCTTGCAACGGCTGCTCGAAGGCTTGCTCGTCCGAGGCGACTCCTCGCACAGGTGGGGTAGTTTCGCTGAACTTGCCTCATCTTAGCCTTCACTTAATAACGCGCATGTTTCCAACTTGCACAAGTAGGCTAATATAAAAGCTACGCACCAACATAGCTAAGGGGATAATCCCGTCGGGTCGGAATGTCTTAGAACATGGAAAATGGTCCCACGGTCTTTATAGAAGTCGGCTCAGCGTGCTTTCAAATGACACACGATCCTTCGATCCCGTGGCTTGGAAGAAGGAAGTTGGCCTAAGTTGCTAAGTTGCCCCGACACTCGAATAAGCCTAAGTCATAGGCGTCGCCTGCTTGAATGCTCGATATAGCATGCACTGTCCCGTCGTTTTGTCCCAACACTTAGCCTAAGTCATAGGCGTTGTCTGCGTGAATGCTTGAAAAGCATGCACGGTCTCGTCATGTTGCCCCGATACTCAAATCAGCCTAAGTCATAGGCGTCGTCCACATGAATGCTTAACAAAGCATGCACGGTCCTATCCCGCAAGGCTTGGCATAGCCTTCGCACGTCCCGTAAGTTAAGTCGTCTTGCACGGCTCGTTGACTAAGTCTAGGCACGAACTTTGTTGTTCAAGTCGACCTCGTGCATAGCACGTTCCCTCGACACGGAGCTCGGCGTAGCCCTCGCTCGTCGAGTCGTTGCCTGAATAAGTTAGACAAGTGTTGTGCTGGGCTATCAAGCCATTTCTAGCACTGTCCCGCTCTATCTGCGGTTGTCAAGTTGCGTAGTCCCTTGAGAACAAGGCTCGTCGTATAAGTCTATGACTTGAACGTTAGCGTCGCCTATAGAACCAGGCCTGTCTAAGGCACGAGTTACGGTCGGTTTAGTGAAAAGCTTGTCACGAACAAAGTAAGTCCCCGCGACTGGTTGTCGCCGAGATCGATCCCGCTACTTGGGAGTCTCGCTATGTCCTGATATGTCCCGTACACGAGATCGGTCCCCTGGCTTGGGAGTCTCGCTAAGTCTTGAAATGTCCCGCACACGAGATCGGTCCCTCGTACTTGGGAGTCTCGATAAGTCTTGATAGAAAGAAGGAATGCATGGTCATGTTAAGAAAGGACTGGATAGACTGGATAGATCGAGTATGCATGGTCATTGGGCAACTTGTCGACAAGGTGTAGTCTTCTCGAATGATCACCGGGGCGCTGGGATCATTCGGCCCGGGGAAGCGAGTGTGGCTCAAAGTAGGATGCTGGATGACCGCATGGGAGAGTTCCACCCCACCGGGCTAGCTACCCGTGTTGGTACAGGTGGATATCCCACGAGCCAGTCCAAGATAGCTTGAAATTGCTAGTGACCACTCATGTAGATGTGTCGGCAATAGCGGCACACCGCGTGTATGCCTTTGGATTTGGGTCTAGAGCTTGAATGCAGGTCTAGTCGGTAACACAAGGTCTGAGCCTAAGACTGGGCTGCAGCATAGGCACCGTGCTTGGCACGATAGATGGCGTCAGGATGTCCATGAGATTGATGCTAGGTTTGGCAAGTCTTGTCTAAGTTAGAAAATGGGTCTAACAGGAAGGCCGCAAGGCGGTAGCACGATGAGTCTTGATAACTGGCGAGGCGCGGCCTCAATCTTGAAGCATGTACAGTCTAAGCAGATCTTAAGGCACGAATCAAGTCTAGCGGCACGGCCTGCACGAGTCGCCCCATTGCCGTCCTTGGCACTTGAATCGTTGGCACGAGGATTGGTCTAGAGGCGCTTGAGTTTAGACAAAGGTCTTGGCACGGCCGAGTTCGCGTAAGTTGCTCCTCAGCATAGCATTGTCTCGAATATGTCTAAGTCGCAAATAGAGTATGGCACGACCCTGCCGTCCCGAGTTCAAGTTTGGTCAAGTACCTAAGCGATGAGGCACTGTCTCGATCGAAACACACGTTGGCATTATAGCACGACCTCGTCGTTGCACGACCTTGTCGTTGCATCGCTAAGTATAGACCGAGACGTCTTGTTTAAAATGCATCCTAAGGCAAGACTAGAAAGACAATCGAAAGGGTTTAAGCTGCACAAAGTAAATGAAACGTGTCGGTTATGTATGGGTGGACGATAAGCTCACTCCACCAGTACGGTGGTACTGACACCCACACAGTGTTTCATGTGCAGGCACAGGTAGAAGCTCGTGCGCGGAGCTCGCTTGGATGCGTCGAGGCACGGAGTTCCTTGGCGAGTCGAAGCGTGCGGCCGCGTGATCTGAAGACTTATACAGGACATAATGTATGGACATCGCCTTCCGGAGCCTCCGCTGACTCAAGCATTGTAATCAAGAGAGAGAGCAGAGAGTGACCTTGTAATCGAGAGAAAAGTGAGCACGAGAGACTTGTAATTTGGCCTTGCGCCCACAAATGTAATCTTGTATTCAATATCAATAAAGAGCTTCTTTTGAATGACTTGTGTTCATGTGTACTTGTTCTTAAATTTCGCTGCATGTTTCAATATTTCTGCTTGGGACTTCTGTGCGACGACCTCGTCGCCGCCGATGTAATCGGCCGTTATGAATTTGCCTTGCACGAGCGCAATCTAGGCTCGTGCGGCATCATGCCTTAGCAAGGACGATCGCTCCTACGCAATGTTGCAAAAAACGGCCTGGGCGGCCGACTAGTCGGCGACTAGTCGGCAGTCGGCCTCCGCCGACTCGACTTTGCTCCTGGGCGGACCAAAAATCGGACGAAGCAAGAAGTCGGCCTAGTCGGCCGACTAGTCGGCCCTAGGCGGCTAGGCGACGCTAGTCGGCCGCCTAGGCAGCAGAAAAGCAAAAAAAAAAAATAACGGGTTGAAAGAGGAAACCCGACCCGTACCCAAATTGGGTTCAAAAACCTAACATTCTTACAGCAGTAGCAGTAGCAGCTGTTCCCAAAAAAAAAAAAAAAGGGAAAGAAGAGTTCGAAGAAGAAGAAGAGTTCGAAGAAGAAGAAGGTTCGAAACCTAACCTCAGCGCCAGCGCCACCGTAGACCGTCGCCGTCAGCCGCCGAGCGCTCGTCCCGCCCGCCGACCTCAGCGCCACCGCCACGCTCGTCCCGCCGACCGCCGACCTCAGCGCCACCGAGCCGAGGTTCTTCTTCTTCCTTTGCTTCTTCTTCTTCCTTTGCTTCTTCTTCTCCTTTTTTTTTTGTGAACACTGAAGCACTGAGGACTGAGCTGCTGCTGCAGCACTTTTAAACCCCCACCACCACTACACACGTGATGCTGCAGTGCAATTTTTTTTTTTGCATTGACTCAAAGCAACAGTAGCTGAAAGCAACTTGGACCACCACCACCACACGTTTTTTTTTTCCCTCCTGCACAGTAGTGAACAGCAGCAAAGGAAATATGTTGTTGTAAGTAGTGCTAAAACACTACACACTACAGTGAGTTACAGCATATATATATATAATATAATATATATATATATATATTATGTGTAAGTTTTTTTTGGTTTATTTACTTGTTTGATATTTAATATCATTCAATTGTTTAATAGATATAACTACTTCGTCGGCCGCTTCCAATTCCAATGTTGGTGAAATGGCAAGTGATTTAAACATCCAAAATGCTCTCAAACGTGCATCCGGTGACGTTGGATGGGATTATGGTGAACTTGTGGATGTGAAGGCATTAGATCGAGTTCGATGCAAGTTTTGTTCAAAGATTGTGTCCGGAGGAATCTACCGGCTCAAATGTCATGTAGCCGGTCGTGCCGGAAATGTGAAAGCTTGCAATAAAGCCTCCAAAGAAGCAATACAAGCATGTGTAGAGGCACTTGATGGTGCTAAGAGGAAGAAGACACAAAGCAAAACGAAGAGACGGAACTTAGAAAAGAAGTTTCGACATCACATGATGCTATGGAAATGGATGCCGACATTGAACTAGTCATGAGACCGAAAAGGTCTACTATGGATAGATTTGTGGAGATCAACCCAGAAAAAAAAAGAATCCACAATGTTTACAAAACAAGCTAATTTGACGGTGTTGATGGACAAGAAGAAGGTGATGGATACACAACAATACATAGCACGGTGGGTCATTGAGAGTGGCATTCCTTTCAACGCCATTCAAAATGATAGTTTCAAGCTAATGACTGAGGCTATTGGACAGTTTGGTCCAGGATTACCTATGCCAAGTCGATATCGGTTGAGTGGTCCATGTTTGAATGCGGGTGTCGAGAGTTAAGGACTCTCTAAAAAGCATGAAGAAGAGTGGGCTATATCCGGTTGTTCCATTATGACCAATGCTTGGACCGACCGCAAAAGGAGAAGCATTATGAACTTGTGTATCCATTGTAGAGAAGGGATCTCTTTCATTTCTTCAAGAGAAGATTCCGATGCATCTCATACGGGGTCCTACATATTTGAGTATGTCGATAAATGCATCGACGATATAGGACAAGAAAAGGTGGTGCAAGTTGTGACAGATAATGCTTCAAACAACATGGCGGCGGCTACTTTGATGACTACCAAAAGGCCTAATTTATTTTGGACTTCTTGCGCCACACATACGGTGAACCTTATGCTTGAGGCAATTGGTAAACTTCCAAGGTAAGTCTCGTCTCATAAACTCTTAGTTCATTATTTAATTACTTGATTTGCTTCATTACTTATTTAATTTGTAAACTTTCAAGGTTCAAGAGTACAATTGATAAGGCAAGGGCCTTAACTATCTTCATATATTCTCATCACTCAACCTTGAGTATGATGAGAAAGTTGACAAAGAAGCGTGACATTGTACGACCGGGGTCACAAGATTTGCAAGTAATTATCTTACTTTGCAAAGTTTGGTGGAGAAGAAAGAACAACTAAGGCATATGTTTGCTTCCGAAGAATGGGCCCAGAATTCACATTCCAAAAGTGTGAAGGGAAAAGTGGCATATGCAACCGTTGTTAGCCTATCTTTTTGGAAGTCGGTGAACTCATGCTTGATTGTTTTCCGGCCATTAGTGAAAGTCCTCCGCCTTGTTGATAGTGATAGGCCATCTATGCCATGGTTGTATGGAGAACTTGAAGTGGCAAAAAAAGAGATCAAGGAGGAAGTCTATAGTGGACTTGAAAAGAATTATAAACCAATACTTGACATTATTGAAAGTAGATCCAAGGGTAGACTTGATTCTAATTTGCACTTGGCGGGATATTTCCTTAATCCATACTATTTTGCAAAGAATAGGGTGGAGATCGGAGATGATGTAGCTTGTATGGAAGCTATGCTCGATTGTGTGGAGAAATTCTTTCCCGATGACTTGAACACTCAAGTGAAAGTGAGTGATGAAGAATTAATCATGTACAAGAATTTGATGGGAATGTTTGGAAGAAAACAACGGAACTTTCCTATCAAACTAAAGGTGTCAATGAATTTAATCCCGGTAAGTCTTGACTCCTAAACTCACTTCATTACTTTACTTCATTGAATTACTTATCTACATGTTTTTTGTATGATAATAAACTAGCCGGGTGGTGGAGTAATTATGGTGGCAATGCACCAAACTTGAAGAAGATGACAATTAGAATCCTCTCCTTGACCACAAGTTCATCGGATTGTGAGAGGATTGGAGTACTTTTGAAGGGTATGCCACTTTTATTTTATTTTTTGATATTCTTCATCTAACTAACTAGAATGTTCTATATAAATATTGTAGGTGCATACAAAAAGAGAAATAGACTTGATTCGGAAAGATTGAACAAGTTGGTGTATGTCCAATTCAACTCCAAACTTCACAATAAGAAGAAAAGAGTAAATGATGATAAAGATGTTCTTCAAGCGGATGATTGTACTCATGCTCAACATTGGTTGGTTGATGGGATGGATGATGAGAGTGATGTTGATCCCGTCACCGGAGCTACATGGGAGGTACTTGACCAAGCGTGGGAGCAAATGAACTACTTGAACCTAGGAGGAGCTCTAGGATCACGAGAGAACTTGATGAGAAGAGTTCATCTCGGAGGCCGAAGAAGATGATGGAGATGATGACTTTGAGTCCGATGAAGAAAGAGATGTGCCATTAGTGGATGAGCACGATGATATCTTTGATAATTGAGCACTTTAATCTATCTTCTTTTCTTTTTGTGACATTTTGATTATGTACAAGACTTTGGAATTTGGGTACTTAAGTTAATATTTTGATGTCATGTGATTATATTACATAATGATATTTTTTTATTGCATATATTATATATATTAATAAAAATTCAAAACCGACTAATCCGACTAGTCCCCGACTAGTCCGATTAATCCCTAGTCTCCGCCAACCGACTAGCGGCCGACTAGCAATTTTTCAACCTTGCTCCTACGGGAGCGGGGCGTGACATAGGCGCACATTTTCTTGGTTGCACGCCTTGGGTGCGCCCGAAAAGTACATCTCGCCTAGTGAGGTGCGAGGCGCAGCTGCTGCGTCTTGCTGCGAGGCGCGCCTTTGACTACCATGGTTTTTTATTTATGGTACCCTGCGTTTTCCGACACACAACTCCCTCTCTTTTCTTTCCGCCTCTGTTTTTCTCTAAAACTCTCTACAATAACAAGAATAACTCTCTCTCTCTAAACTCTTTTTTTCCCTTAGGAGATACGCCAGAAGTAAATATACGCCAACGGACTGGCGTATCTGCAGCAAAAACGCTAGTTCATCTAGCATATTTGTTGTAGAGACGCCAGATGGACTGGCATATTTGCAGCAAAAATGCCAGTTCATCTGGCGTATTTTTACAGAGACGTCAGACGGACTGGCGTATTTGCTAGGTTCTTTTTAAATTTCAATCAACAATACGATAGTTTCTCTGGCGTTTCTCGAGATGTTCTTTTTAAATTTCAATCAACAATACGATAGTTTCCTGGCGTTTTCTCGAGATGTAGAAATTTTTCCCAACTTTCTCATCCTACAACCAATTTTGCCAAAAATCATCCCTCTACAGAAAATTATCTGATAGAAAAATCAACTCACAATAAAAAACAATAATTGAATATTTTTTGTGTTGCATGTTTTTCATTTGAATCTGAAGTCCAAACTTTCAATAGTCTGAATCTGATAAAAGTGTTGTTTTCATCTGAATGAAACACCTGAGTAGAAGTTGTTCGTTTGCATGTTTTACATCTGAACATTGAATAAATATTATTTAGACCATTATCCACATATCTTATTAAAGAAAATTGACAAAGATATAGGACAGAATTGGAAAGAATTTTTGTTCTGATTCAGGTGGTATATTTCAGAGGCTGCTTTAGCTCTGAATATTTTAGAGGCAAAATTCAGACATTGTCTCTGAATTTAATAATAAGTAATGCCTCAGAAGTCTGAAACTTTCTCCTATTCAGAATTCAAAGGTGCAAACAAACAGCACGAAAGCCAAAATTACATTGATGTGGAGTTCAAAACACTAAATTTATAAACTTATCTTTTTTTCAAGTCTAAAGCAAGAAATTTCCTCCAAGATTGAATCTTTAAGGGGGCGTTTGGTACGCGGTATTTTTTTTATTCCCGGGAAAATTTAAGATGGGAATCTATTACTACGTTTGTTTGGCTTATAAAAAATTTATTCCCGGGAATTATAATATCCGGGTAAATAGTTTACCCACAAAATATGGGAATTCTATCCTTTGAGAATAGGTGGGTATTTTTTTTGTCCGGGCAAAAAAAAAAATTGTCTAAATTTTTTTTCTTTTTTTTTGATCAATTTTGATTAGTTTTGAACATTTTTTTTCTTTTTTTTTGTCGTTTTTATCGCTTTTTTGTCATTTTTTGTCGTTTTTTAAACCAATTTTTGTTTTCGTTTTAAAGCGATTTTGTGTCGTTTTTAACCCATTTTTTGTCTTTTTTGTCACTTTTTGATTTTTTTTTTGTCGTTTTTATCGCTTTTTTGTCATTTTACCATTTTTTGTCGTTTTAAACGATTTTTTTGTCGTTTTTACCCATTTTTTGTCTTTTTTTTGATTATTTTTTGTCGTTTTTACACCCTTTTTTTGTCCTTTTGTCGCTTTTTGTCAATTTTTTGTCGTTTTAAGCGATTTTTTGTCGTTTTTGTAGCTTTTTTTGTTATTTTTAACCGATTTTTAGTCGTTTTTTGTCATTTTTGTCGCTTTTAAAAACCGTTTTTTGTCGTTTTTGTCGCTTCTTTGGTTATTTTTTATCGTTTTAACCGATTTTTTGTTGTTTTAAACCTTTTTTGTCGTTTTTAACCGATTTTTTGTCATTTTTTGTCGTTTAACCGATTTTTTGTCCTTTTTTGTCATTTTTATCGATTATTTTTTGTTTTTTTTGTTTTGTGTCATTTTTTGGTTATTTTTGTTTCGTTTTAAAACCATTTTTTGTTGTTTTTAAACCTTTTTTTTTGTCGTTTTTAAACCGATTTTTTGTCGTTTTAACCGATTTTTTTTTTTGTTTTTTGTCGTTTTTTTTTTGCCGCATTTTGGTTTTTTTTGTTTTATAACCGATTTTATGTCGTGTTTTCCGTTATTTTTGTCGTTTTTTACCCTTATTTTGTTATTTTTGTCGTTTTTACCCTTATTTTGTTATTTTTTGTCGTTTTATTACATTTTTTGTCGCTTTTTGGTCATTTTTGTCGTTTTCAAAACGATTTTTTTGTCGTTTTTTCGTTTTTGGTCGTTTTTTGTTATTTTGGTCGTTTTTACCATTTTTTTGTTTTTTATATACCGATTTTTTGTCGTTTTACCGGTTTTTTTTATATTTGTTCATTTTTTTTTTTTCGTTATTCTTATTTTTTATTTTTTTTCCGGGAATATTTATATTGTCACCAAACATGGGAATGTAATTTTTCCAGGAATTTAATTCCTTGGAATTTGATTCCCGGAATATAGAATTCCGGCTATATAGTATTCCGCATACCAAACGCCCCCTAAGCTACAAACGATCAAATATTCACAAAATTGAGCACAACTTGAACTGAAAACCCCAATTCATAAAAATTCAATCGTTGTGGAGTTCAAAAAACACAGGAGCTGTTAAAGTTGTAAGCTTTTTATCATGTTTTAACTCCAGATTGGATTTTTTTTTAAAGCTTTAATAATAAAAATTCACGTTTCGGGAATTGAAACCCCCAATTCATAAAAGAACATAGACTACTCCGAGCAAGGATTCCATCATTGTGGAGTTCCAAAAAAACACAGGAACTGCTAAAGTTGTAAGCTTTTATCATGTTTTTAACTTTAAAGCTTGAAATTTTCGCCAATATTGGATTTTTAAGCTTTAATAATAATAAAACCACGTTTCCAGAATTGGGTAGAAGCTGAAATCGAAGACCCAACGCAAAAAAAAAAAAATTCCAAAAAATTCAACTAGCCAAAGAAAACTTCCCACACTCTCCAATCGAAACAACAAAAATTGAAATGATTAGGAAGGGTCCGTCACCTGAAGAACACGATCGATTGATCGCTTGCTTGCGCTGCTGCTGTTATTTCCCCCTTTCTCTTCTAGGAAAGGGGAATATTGGCCAATGAGAAAGAGGAGTTTTGCAACCGCTACTTAATTTTCCCCCTTCTTATATCACTCACGTGTGGTCGTGTCCTTATATAATAGTAACGTTTACGTACAAAAAAAAGTTTTAATATTAGTAAAAAAAAGGATAAAAACTTAAATTATATTAATATTTTGCATATAATTTGAATATATTTAATTAGAATTGTATGTTGTAATATATTCTTAGAATTTTTTATATATATTTAGTTAATAATAGGATGTATTTATTTTAATATATTTAAATACTAAATATATTTTATGATTTATCATATGTTCTGAAAAGTTTAGGGTGCATTTGATTGCAAGGTGAAAAATATGTGGAAAAGAAATTAATTCCCTGGAATTATTTTCCTAGGAAAAACATTCCATGGAATTTTAAAAAAATTCCATGGAAAACTTAATTTGGGTGTTTTAATTGTCATTATTTCGGACTAAAAATAGTTATTTTTCATGGAAAATGATATTTTCCTATGGGTTGGACAAGTTTTATTTTCCACCATTTTGATGAAAATATGAAAATGATGTCTTTTGGAAAATATTTCATGAAAAATTAGCTATCAAATACTACCATTGGTGAAAATTTGTGATGAAAATATTTTTCCATGGAAAAAAGTCCATCAAACACTCTTAAACTTTTTTTTTTTTTACTTAAATGCGTACATTAGTTAAAAAATTATTTCTAATTTATTAGAGGATATACATACGAATTTGATGGCTTCAAAGTCCTAATAAAGTATTATATGATAGCATAGATATTTGACAGCCAGAATAAGCTACATAATTCAATTCAATCAATGCATGTGAGAAGCGACAAAAAAAATACTATACATCTAATCTATTAATTTACATATTAAATCCATACTTAGATGTTGAGTCATTTTCCTAATTCCTTTTCTATTATTCCACACTTAGAAGTTTGAGCACAGATGCACGCATCTTTGTATGTATTTTTGTTTTTTCTCATTCAAATTTATGTTAAAATAATAAAATAATTTATATATTATTAATTATTTTTAAATTTAATAAAGTAAAATATCTTTTTAAATTTATTTAAAATACTTTTTCCTAATTTTCTAAATTTTATTTTTAATTATTTTTTGATTGGTACATTTGGTCTGAAGTGTGTTTATTATTTATTAGTAATTATGTTAGTGGAAGGTATAAATTTTTTATATTTTACTTTTAGTTAATAAGTATATTTTTATATTATATTGAAGAATGGTACTTTTGAACATAAGCCACTAGAAAAAGCCAAAATTAAACAAAGTCTTAGACACGTATGAAATTATTGGTGGTCTAATTCCTCTTCCTCTTAGTCGCGTAAAATGTACAATAATATCAAGAAAATTGACCAAAGAGAGAGAGAGAGAGTTAAAAGTAATTTTGACAAACTTGGGTCTCCTATGGTTCGTTGAAAAGAAATAAAATGAAATTGATTATTTGCTCATTTCTTTTCTTGAAAAAAAAAATAATTTCAGTTAAATTTTTTTTTTCCCAATTTTTGGACGTGTGAAGGAGAATGGAGGAAATGTGAATACTTAGTGGGAAAAAAGTGAGTCCTTTAGTTGGTGGGGAACCTTTTTAAACCCCCCCCCCCCCCTTCCCCCCCCCCCCCCCCCCCCCCCCCCCCCCCCCTTTCTTTTTTTCTCTTGGCATCAATTATCTTTTCTACACATTTTTTTGGCATCCAAATATAGAAAATAAATATAAAAAAAATTTCCTAGGATCCTGATTCCACAAACCAAAATATATTATATTAGAAAATGGCACTTTTGAAACATGAGCCATTAAAATAGCAAAAACTACGGAACTCAAATGGCTCTTGTGGTAATCGAGGAGAGGTAATATCTACTTGGCTAGACGAGTAATCTCGAAATTGAACTGCGCGGGGGTGTAGGAGTGTGCGTGTGAAAATTGAGGGCAGTGAGCCCAAATAGAAATAAAAAGTGAAAAAAAGGAAAATCCAAAAATGGAATTTATGATCCAATCAAAAATGATATTTTTTGATTTAGTATGAATAAAAGATTTTTCTATGTTATACTATTGTTATTCAAAGATTTAGTATGAAAAAAGGAAAATCCAAAGATTTTCTATGTTTTCATTGTCGACGATAAATCAATTTGATAGATCAAAATCATATGTTATTCATAACATTGATCTGATTTGTGTCATCAGGATGCAATTCATCTATTGAATTACATGAGTCAAATTTATCAAATCTATGGGATTAAATCCCAAGTTATGCGTAACAAAAAAGGTTTGAGAAGGGGGATGACCAAAGTGGAAAAGAAAGTTATTTATTTATTATTTTAAATTTTGAGATGCAAAAAAAAAAAAGTCAAAAGTAATATTTGACAAACTTACAATAATAGCAACTTCCCATTCCAAAATTCCAATAATGCGGTGTCAATGTTCTTATCCAATAATGCGGTGTCATGTTCTTATCTTGATGTTCAAGGACTCAAACCAAAACGGATCAAACGTTTTCTTTTGACACAACTTTTGTATGACTGGAATTAGAATTAAAGTCAAAAGTATATTTGATAATATATGTGCTAACATGCGGATGCCTAACAATATTCATGTATTTTCGTTAGGAAAAAAATTTGATTACGATTTTCCATAACGTCGAAAGAGAAACATGGCTCGGTGATGTTGTAGTCATGTTTTGTATTTTGATTAGATTCATGAAACAATTTTTTTTCACTTACTAAATTTATAATTCTTGGTTAAGCATGGTTAATATTTTGAATATAATAGTCGGATTCACATGTGAGATATGCATGCCATAAATTATTTCATTATTATAAAAAAGTTTGAAAACGGTTAAAAATGAGTCGTCTAAGTCGATATATATCATCATCATTACATTATTACGTATCAAGGCTAGAAGTATATAACTAATAGTTTAACTATCTGATATTGATGGTCGTTTATGACATTGTAAGGATTCTATATAACACTAAAAAGGGACATTTAAAAAAAAAAAAATGATATTTATCATCCAAATATTTGAATAATACAACCATCTATTACATGGTGCTGACGTGGTGATGACGTGACGATGATTTACCGTTGCAAATATATGTTTATCCAAATTTTTTTTGATATTCGAATTTGATTTTTGAATTATATCATAAAATTTCTCATTTGTGATATATGTTAGAATTTCTTCACAAATTTTCGTTTTTAAATCTGCAAAATAATAAACTTAATTAAATGTTACCGGCCTTCAGGGAAGTCGCGCACGAAGTACTGTCCTAAGAGATAGTCCGGGTCTATGTGCAGCTGGATCCGAACGCTCCTAGTGGTAAAATTTCCGGTCTACCGGAATCTCTTTGCCGCACACACTTGGAGAGGATGACCCCGACTTAGCTCTGCCCAGAGCAACAACGAAGAATTGACTTCCGAGAGCAACGAGAAATTCGAGAGAGTTTTGTAGAGAAAATTTTTCTGTGTCTAGAAGAAGGAGAACCGAACCGAACCGAGCCGGACCGGACGGCGGCGGCGGCGCGCGCGTGGGGCCCATGGCTCCCACTCAATGGTTAATGAAGCAGATGGGAGGAGTGGTATATATGCACTGAAGAGCAACTATGCAGCCGATGTGGGACTAAAAACTTTAGTGGGAGTTGAGCTTTGCTCAAAAAGCTAAGCTGAGCTAACAATATATTCTATAACACTGTAATGTGCCTAATGTGGTAAAGATTTTAGCGTTATATTAATATTTCCAAAATTCTCATTTGTGTATATATTCTAATTTTATTTTTGAATTTATCATGAATTCATTTATGATCAGTTTTCTAACATTAAAACCGTCGTCAGTCAGTACCACGTTGTCGCCATGTCATGGGTGATGGTATCCCAAAAAAAACTTGGATGATTATTATTTTTGCTTTTTTAACCATTCGAAAAAAAGTTGGTCTTTTCAGACATCATATACTGTAGTTTCTAAAAAATAGGAGGCACAATTCTAAAAATGAACATTTTACGTCGTTAATATATAGAAAGGTTAAAAATTTTGGGCCGGTCTTCCAATTTTTGGAGTCCGTGTGCATACAGGATCCTTACAATGTCATGAACGACCATGAACATTATATGGCGACGTGACACTGACGTGATGACGATTTTAGCATTGCAAATCATATTTTTTCAAATTTCTTATTTTGATATTCGGATTTGATTTTTGAATTCTATCATGAAGTTCCTTATTGTGATTGATACTATAACACTAAAATGTGGCGCTGATGTGGTAACAATTTTATATAACATCTTTTCCAAAAACTTTATTGTGATATTCTATTATTTTTTGAATTCTATCATTAAATTATTTGTGATCAAATTTTTTTAACACTAAAATCACATCACGTCAGCGCCACGTTATCGTCGTGTCAGAGTGATGGTATCAACCAAAAAACACTTGGATGATGAATATTATTTTGTTATTTTAACCACTCTAAAAAAGTTGATCTTTTCTGACATTATGTTAGTGTAGTTTCTAAATAATATGAGACATAATTCTAAAAATTAAGATTTAACATTAGTAATATAGAGGAAGTTAAAACTTTTGGGGTCTTCCAACTTTTTTGGAGTCCGGTGTGCTCGCACTTCGGGCAGAGCCAGGATTAAAATCCTGGGGAGCCCGTAGTACTATATATTAGAAGAAGTTGTCATGTTAACTGAACTTCAAAAAAAAATATAAAAGAGGAAGCAAAATATTTTTTTAACAAAGCTTAGATTCGAACTCATGTATTTCACTTAAAAATCCAAAAATGCTACCACTAGAGCCAACTATTCTTTGTGCAATAGAGGGTCAAACTAATATATATGCTAAAATTGCAAAAAGAATATATGGTAATTGTTTGTAACTCATCATCATGGTGAATCATGGTGACTCTTCATTTTATAACTCATGACTCTTCACTTTGTAACTCCTAAGTGACCTTTCATTATGTAACTCCCAACCTCTTCTTCCTATAAAGAGAGGTTGGGATAGCTTGTAGATAGATTGAGACACATTAAGATATATTGATATACCATTTGAGATGTTGAGCTAATTTGCCTCACAACACGTTATCAGCACCTTGCTCGTGCAACGCGGAGACCCGACGTACCGATCATTTTCTCACTTTCTTCCACCATAAGGTAAGAAAGGTAAATTTTTTGTTAATATACTCTTCATTTTGAGTAGTATGGTCGGTCCATTTTTTAAGTTTCTGAGATCGGTAGGAGAAATTGTAGTTGAGTGATTTTTTCTCTTCTATTCGTCTAGTGAATTTTTCGTCTTCTACTTAGATTATTCATGACATAAAAATTCTATGTTTACGATGGTTCGATTGTGTATTGCATGATGTTTCCGACTTATTTCAGTCGTCACGAAATTTATTTTTCATCCGAATCACTATTGTACTAGTTTTTCTGATTAGAAATGTGAATGCATTGATCTTATACCATGAATTTGTCATATAGTTCTTTAGTTGATGCTAATAAATGGGGACAAGAGCTTATGTTTAGCTGCATTTCTAGAATCGGTAGCATGACAAACACAAAATATCAAATGCCGTTTACACTGTCATGCATATTTTCTTTTAAGAAGAAGATTTTCTTGAGAGATGTAGCAGATCATAAGTTAGAAGCTTTCGTAATATATACTCAGAATTTTTTTTTGAAAAATATATACGATAAATTTTTTTATCAAATATTTTGTTACAGCAATATGTTTGTTACAAAAATTACTTGGTAAAACACAATATTTTGTTCAAATTTTTTTTTATCAAAATATACTTTGACGTGTTTATCAAATAGTCTGCTGTATATATTTTGGTAAAAAAAACATTTTTCTGCAATTTTTAAACTGCCAATTTCAGAATTTTTTTTGTTTAAATAGTACTTATCCCAACAAAATATTGTTAGTTTTTTTTCTGGAAAAATAATTTTTTTTTGAATTTTTTTTTCATGTTGACGAAGAAATTTTAATGCTAACATTTTTTGGTAATGATGGATTTGGAGAGCCCCGGCGAGCACCTCAGTGCCATCTGCGCCCTGCCGAGCACCTCAGTAGCATTTTTTTTCTTTATGTTACTCAGTGAATTATTGTAACAAATGGGTAGTAAAATTGTATTTTTTTTCGCTATTTTTTTGGCGTCGCTTCATTAGACGTCGGAAAAATAGTGATATTTTTTGGTGCCGCTTGCTTAGGCACCAATTCTTCTTGTGTTGTTGTTGCCTACTTATATTGTACGTTTTTTTAGCGTAATGGCGTGAAAATTGAAAAATTGTCTTGGCTACATAAACAAATTCTGGCACTGTCACGACCCGCTACCCAATTTGTTGGGCCAGACCGAGGCATGCCCAGCTACGTTGAGATAAAACGTAGTAAGCTGTTCTAAAGACAACAAGATAAGATAAATGTGCTAAACAGTTCTATAAGTGAAGAAGAATCATAAATGCTCCAAACACAAAAGTCGTCGTATATAGTAAAATGTCCAAGTACAAGTGAACTGTAAAGTAAAATTGGATACTGTCCAGTTACAAAAAGATATAGTCTAATACATGTCTACTCTCAAAAGTCTAAGTAAACAAAAGACAACTAGGCGAGGTTCCCCGCAGGAACATCCTCGTAAAGCAGAGCCGGGTCCTCGGCTGCGCAGTATCTCCATAGTATGTGTCACAGAGTAACTCCTCCTCAGTAAGGATACCTACAACGTTATCCTTTCAGGACGGGAGCAAGTACTAAATCTAACAAACATATAATACTGATCATGTGATAAAAAAAAAGAAATGACATATCATGTTGGTTCAGTTTTAGGTATGTTTTAGCATGGCGATGAATATACATTTTAAAGTTTAAAACTGTAGTAGGTGAGTGATCAGTCAATAGGTAATTAGGATGTACAGCGGTACATATCAATTTTCTGATGTGCACATACGTACACATAACGGCATCGGTGTATATCCATACACAAACGCGGGACCAGACATACGACACAGATACATATAGAATGTAACGGTGCTCGGTAAATACATACGGAGAAGGGGGTCATGATCACGTACACTACTAGCAGTTTTCCCTTAACCCGTTATTTAAGCATGTGAGAGAGATTATGAGATACGGTATAAACATGGTAGAGACTGAAAGTAATACAACATGTAAAGTTCTAACTTGCTACCCCAAGGATCAGCATTTAACATGGTTGGTGATTCACAGTTTTATGGTTTATAGCAGTATGTAAAGTTCGTAGAAAGTACTTGCCTCTAGCAAAGCAAAACAAACAAGCTGCGATAACAATGCTATGGATGTCTGGTAGCTCGTCACTGTAGAAGTAAATACAACAACTTAGTTTTACACTAAGCTAAAACACTAGGACACTAATTGGTGAAACACGACTTGTGATTGGGCACCTAGCCAAAATGATGACTTTGGCATAGGAGACCAATGTGGGTGACACACTATGTTAACTAACTTTCTAGGGTCTTTACACTAGTGAGGGATGGGGTTCAACACGACTAAAACTCCAAATAACACAAAAAGCTACAAGTCGTAATTAATCAATAAATAAATCAAAAGATCATTATGTTCTAACAATTTTAGAGATAGACAAAAAGCCTAGTTTTGTTTAAAGCAAAGTATCAAAGTGATCCTTGTTAATCATAGAAATTTATTATAATTTCTCTGGAATTTATTAACCAGTACAGATATTTGATAAAAATCAGTTTTCCTAAGTATACAGAAAATGAGTTTTGGTTTCATATGCCAAACTAGTGGCAAAACAGTAAATTAAATACTACAAAAATTATACTAAATTAGCTAACTTAACATAGTATCTAAAAACTATTTTTCTATAATTTTAGCAGTCCTTTAAGTATTTTTAGAAAATCAAAACATCATTGCACACAATAATTAATTATCTGCGTATTTTGTCCATGTATATAATTTTGAACCAAAGTTCAAATACAGGACCCAAGGCCATGAATCAAGTCCAATATGACTTGTACAGGTCTTGAATGTGTGAAAACACATTTGAGCCAAATACCCATGCTAGGCCTGGACACCAAATGGTTGCAGTAATTTAAATACAATAAAAATACAATTTGGTAATAGTCAAACTAAATATTATTATTTTAATAAGGTAAAGTTTTACATAGTAACTATAAAAGTATGAATATTATCTTATAAAGATAATTTATACTAAGCTAAGTAAAATACATACATAAATAGTGTATATATATATGAAATATATATACACAAATATAGGGATGTTACATATTGGATATATATTATATATATATATATATAATATATATATATATAGATATATCTATATATATAATATATATATATTTATTATATATATAATTATAGATATATATATATAATATATATATATATATATATATATTATATATATAATTATATATATATATCTATATATATATAAATATATATAATATATGAATTACATATATGTATATATATAGATAGTATATATATAAGAAAATACTTATCTATATAACATATATATATATACAAAATTAATGTATACATCTATAATAATAGTTATATAATATATATAACATAAGGAAATATATAACATAAATATATATGTATACATAATACATATATATATATATATATATATATATTATATATATATATATATATATATATCTATATATATATATATATATATATATATATAATATAATACTACATAAAATAATGAAGTATACATATGTATATTAAAAACAGTAATATAATATACAAAATTATAGTATATATAGAATAATACATATATATACAAAATATATGTAATATAATATATAAATATATATAAAATAGAAAAAGAAAAAGAAAAAGGAAAAGGAAAAGAAAAGGGAAAGGAAAGGCAGCCAGGGGGCTCGAACCCAGGCCAACACAGCGCGGGGTGGGGGGGGGGGGGGGTTTAGGTTGAGTCGGGCTGGCCAGGGGGTCAGCCCGTGGGCTTTGTTAGAGTAAGGGTTGTGTTTATTTTATTTAGGTCGAATTAATTAACATAAAAAAAAAATAAAAACCATCCTGTGTCCTGACAGTTAAGGACACAGGTATCAGCGTGTCCTCGCTTAGCACGATACGTACGAGCTCAGTCTCGTGTGTCCAGCTCCACACTTGTGCTCGCCAGGACACGGCGAACAACATATGTGGATACGAGCCTCACACGACACGGTTTGACACAAATACTCACGTGTCCAGATCTGGAGGGGGATTCGACGGTCGTGGACGGCGCAGAAGGCGTCGGGACGGCGGCGCTCCAGTGGCGCTGCCTCCAGCTCGGCAAGGCGAAGCGGATGACGGTGGTGGCGGCTGTCGACGACGAGTGGTGAGGCTGGACAGGGGCTCGCCGTAGCTAGGGTTCCGGTGGGGATGAGAGTGGGTGAGGGGGCGGCGCTGGCGGTCGTGGGGAGTGTTTAGGGTTAGGGTCTGGTCGAGGGGAGTGAGGGGGATTTTATAGGTGGGTTTGAGGTCGGTGGGGTCAGCCGGATTCGGCGGGGGCAGGACGGCGAGTCGGTCGGGGCAGGGGTTGGTGAGAGTCAGAGGAGAGAGAGAGAAAGCTGTCGTGTTTGAGAGGGGGGGGTTTGGTAATTAGCAGCTAGGCCCCTTTAGATTAGGAAATTTCACACCACATTTATAACAATTAATAAATTACAAACTAATATACTAACAATTCTAATAATTGCAAAACACTATTAAAATAATTCAAAAAATTATAAAATGCTATTAAAACATTTAAATAAATTACAAAATGATATTTTTTGTATTTAAAACTCATTAAAAATTCATTTAAAAATTCTAGGAAATTCCTAAAATCATAATAAATTATTTTAAAACTAATAATGACATTTAATAATTAATTAACACTAGTTTAATAAATTTTGAAAATCAGGGGTTGACAGGCACCGCCAAATTTGGGCCTCCCAAAAATAACCTTTTTGGTTAATAACTTTTCAAAGGCAACGCTCGTTTTGAGCACGCACTAAATTGTCACCTATTTTGCACAGTTCGCAAATAGCGTGAATTCCTTGAAAAATCTTATTTATTCTTACATTTGACAAAATTTTACGAAGTCTCTCCGAATAGGCTCACCTATTTGGGTATGATGTCAGAAAGAACTTGGGGCTTGGTTTTTAAGTGGTCCCCGGTGATCCTCCTCCCTCATTTTCCCGCCTGGTCATATTCACGTAGAGCTACTGAAAGGGGTTGACCAAATATTATTTTTTGCTCAAATTATATTTATAATTATGCATTTTTGCAAGAAACTTATTAACCTCTCTATATCGGCCCGTCGATCGATATAAGATAATTTTTAAACAAAAATCATTTTTTCAAAACTGTTGTTTTTTATTTACGATTGTTTGTTGTTGCTTATACAAACCAAATCCATATAAACCTGTCGTTTTATATGATGACTGATCAAGATTTTTCTCCTGTTGTAGAAAAATGTCGATCAAGATTAATTTTCCCATCCTTGAAGCCTCTGGTAAGAACTACTTGGACTGGACGCAAGACATCCAGAACCATCTAGATGCGCAGGGCCTCTTGGACGTCATCTATAACGAGGAAGAGCGTGAAGTGGAAGTCACTCGCTCAATGAACGCCAAAGCGATGATTCTATTCCGCATACATTTATCTGACACCATGAAGGCGGAGTTCATTGAAATCTCCTCGCCGAAGACGCTATGGGACTCTCTGAAAGAGCGCTTCGACCACCAGAAGACCATATAGCTACCTGAAGCACGCCATGACTGGTTGAACTTGCGCTTCCAAGACTTCAACAGTGTAACTGATTACAACAATGAAGTCTGCAGGATTCGATAACTTCTTCAATACTGCGGTAAGATATTAACTGACAGTGATCTATTGGAGAAAACATACACCACATTTCCTTCTATTGATAACTTGCTCCAAAAGTAATACCGTCAGTCTAAGTTCACCAAGTTTCCCGAGCTCATCACCCAGCTTTTACTAGACGAGAAGAACAGTCTCATTTTAATGAGAAACAATAATTTTCGTCCTGCTGGAACAAAGGCAATTCCAATGCCTGATGCAAACGCTCTCCGTGGACCAAATCTACGGTGGAAACGAGACAAGGGCCAGTTGTCCCAGCCAAGGAACAGAGACGAGTTTAAGTCTCGCCACCCAAAGTGAGGTTCTAATAAGAACCAAGGACCTTTGACTCCTAGGCAGTCTCATGGTAAGAACCAACGGGCCAATCGTCCCAAAGCGAGAGTGGAAGGCCAAGCGCCTACTCTCTACTACAAATGTGGTACTTATGGTCATATACAACGGACTTGCAGGACGACCCCCCAAGAAGTTGATAACTATCACAAGGGGCGCCGGGCCGAAGCAAATCTGGTCAACGAGTGCGAAAATCTAAATCTTGAGACCCCCGATTTTATAGCATAAATGGAAGAATGAATCTCCATTTTCTCTCTATATTTGATTTAAGTCATGAAACTTTTGGTGGTTTGTATTTACTGTTTTTTTCGATAAATTAAAGTTATATTTCGAGCACTTTTCTCAAATGTGTGACAAACTTTAATTTTCTTTACTTATAGGCATGGACCACGGGGCAGTAGGTTGTCTGGTTGATAGTGGAACAACTCACACTATCTTGAGAGATAAATCATACTTTATCTCCTATACGCCTAAAGTAACCTCAGTGACAACCATTTCGGGACCCTCAACCCTTGTTCAAGGTTTTGGCAAAGCCCGTTTTTTGTTGTCCAATGGTACTCCCGTTGAAGTACCAGAGGCCTTATATTCTCCAAGGTCCAGTCGTACCTTACTGAGTTTTAAGGATATTCGAAAAAAACGGATTTCATGTTGAAACTGCTCGAGAACATGGCTTCGAGTATCTTTTCATTACCTCCACTCAGTACGACCAAAAGCGTATCTTGGAGAAGTTGAAATGTCTTTCAAGTGGTTTGTATCTCACTACGATACAACACATCGAGAGTATAGGAACCCTAGAGGGGGGGTGAATAGGGTCAAGCTAACTAATCAAGCACTTAGCACAAGCTAATTGGCAATTTAAAAATATAAGTGCAAGAGAAGAAGCAAACACAATACCGACACCCGATGTATCCTGGTATCCTCCCAAGAGGCAGTCCAGTCCCGGAACTCTCTCCGGCTTTAATCCACTATTTGAGCAAATAGTTACACACGAGTTTAGATCCGAAGAACTCGCCAACTTCTTACACAAGAGCTTTAATCCGAAGGGCTCTCCGACTTCAACCGAGAGTTTGGATACGAAGACTCCCCAACTTCAACCGAGAGTTTGGATACGAAGACTCTCCAACTTCAACCTTTCACAATAGGTTTTGATCTCCTTATACAATAGGATGAAGATCTCACTTTTCAACTCAATAACTCTAACACAATTTGTAGATGGCAAATGAAGGCTTTGTAGAGTTGTATGTGGATAAGCTTTGGTGGTTTGGAAATTTTTAGGCTCAAAGCATCAACCTTGAATGAAGGGGTTCAAGGCTATTTATAACCAAAGCATTGAAAAGAACTCAAGGCAACTTTTCAGTCCACGAACCGGCATACCGCCGGTATGATCCGGCATACCGACGGTATACCGGTCTGGGATTGCAACGGCTAGAAATATAGCCGTTAGGATCATTAATGGCTGGAAATCCGACCGTTGGAATTTTAACGTTTCGGAAGCGGTATACCGTCGGTATGGACCGGTATGCCGGTTTTGTAAACAGAAATTTTCTGTGAACAAAAACCGGTATACCGTCGGTATACACCGGTATACCGTCGGTATGTCGTTTTCCACCAAAAATGATCCTGGGCTTATTTCTGCCCTAGCTTTCGATTTTGCCATCCATTTCTTGTGTTTACAATAATTCCTAAGACTCATTACAGACTCCAGATAAACTTAGGCAGGTGCAGGCTTCTTCAGAGTCTTGAAATGATGATGGCATGGCTTGGCTTCTTCCTTTGATAGGTGCTGGCTTTTTCCCTTGGCGGCAGCTGTCCAAAGATATCCAGTTTGTAAAAACTGAATACCTTTCGGGGGCTTCGCCCCCGAACCCCCGACGAGGGGCGCTGCCCCCTTGACCCCCGTCCGCTGACCGGGCAGCGGAACCCCGGTGCGTGGCTCCAGAGATGTCGTCGGGTGGTTCAGAAAAATCTTGTGGGATCCATCGTCTTTGGCCCACCATGATTTTTTCATTACATTGCATATGTCCACATTGATCTTGCTAATTGCTTTTCTGCAAATACATGTTAGACGAACAAAGCAATATACATGTAGCAAGAATGATAAGTTAAAAGCACATTAGGACTATGCAAAGTTTAAGTATCAATGCTATAGTGATAGCATAAATATTAGTGATAACATAATGTTAAACTTAATTGAATAACCATAATCAAAACATAGTTCTGATTTTGGCAACCCGATTAAATTTAAGATAGATAAGCTCATATCACTAATATGTAAACCAATAGGCACATATCACCAAAGATATAAGTATAAGTAGAAATGCTATAGCGATAGTATGAAGATTAGTGATAATGAAATGCTAAACTTAACATATTAACCATATTCAAAAATATGATACAATCATTGGGCTAACAATCTCCCCCTTTTTGATTATGGCAAATCGGTTAAGTTTAGTATGGACACAATGGATGCATGTATCACTAATATACAAAAGACATAAGCAATATCACTAATAGCATACTACTTAGATTACTTATAAAAGCATACTTAAACTTACTTCTCCCCCTTTGACATGATCAAAAATAGGCTCCCCGTACTAAGAGATAAAATGAAATCAATCTCAAGCATAAAAATCAGAGCATTGGGAACTTATAGACAATCATGATTAAGATATACTAATGAAAAACAATGGGAGAAGTGTGTAAAGACAAGTGTAGAGTACTAAATAAAAAAATTGCTTGTCAAAACACAATATGGTTGGTAAAACTAAAAGTATTTGAAAAGCAAGAAATAAGTAGTTTACCAACTTGAAATCCAAGAAATAAATCCAAAACACAATAGGATATGAAATATTGCTCCAGTTTTGGAAAAGAACTATGAAATAAAGGATTTCAAACAAAAGCCATGAGGAATAGATAATTGCAACTAATAGATACCAATTGAGATATGAAATTAAATAAACTTGATACCAATTGAAAAGATGTAAACTTGAAACATTGATCAAAGAAACCATTAATAATCATAATTGTCCACAAATAAATAGTGGAACAAAATAAAAGAATGATCAATGTAAAATATTGCAATTGATATAAAGTGATCTCATTATTTGCAAGATCTATATGCTTATCCAAGTTCATGCATTTGAACTCAATTACCTTATCATGCTATATGAATACCCTTTAGATAAACATGAAGGTAAAGGAGAAAAATACTTGAGAAGGAGAAATTCAGTCGACTTGAATGCTCCCCCTCAAAGTACTACCAAAGTAGATAAAAATTATGAATTTTGGATAAGTCCTCAACAAGGAAAGCCAAAACAATTAAGCATGAAAGAAAAGCCAAATCAACGAAAGCATAATATTCATCAAGATAAGATCTGAAAGTTAATATTAGCAAGATGACATATTTAACCCATATGAAAGAGAGAGATAAGATAATAAGGACAATTACATACACTCTCATAAACCCTTCAAAATAAAAATATCATGACCTCAATCAATAAGATATGAAATAGAAGAAAATATGGGTCCATGATGAACTAGGTATACGACATATTAAAGGGTATAAATAAATTGAATCAATTGATTTGCTCCCCCTCAAAATATGCGTATATAGTTCCAAAGCACTTATAGCATAAAATATATAACTAAAAGATTTAGGGGAAAATCAACTATGGATTTCTTCCCCTTGCTCAATGCATATAAGGCTACAATATCGTCAAAAGACGAATAATATCATCTTTAGTCAAGAGGAGATATCCAATTAATAGTCGCTAAAGATGAAAAATTAAAAGAATATTCCAATTAAGCACGTATAATCAAAAGATGGCATACATTAGTCTATATAGAAGAATCTCATATTTCAATATGATAGATCAATGTATGTTATCCTTTGAAAAAATGTCATCATGAAAAAGAATAAAGTCAATTAAGAACAATCATGATGATAGACAGAATATAGCTCAAAAATAAAAAATAAAATAAAAATGAAACTCAAATATCATGTCCATGATTATCTAATTAAGAAATAATCAACCAATTTATGCTTTGCATGGACTAGGTATGTTTTATCACATATGTACCCATCAACCGGGTAATATCCAAACTTTGCTACTTCTAAATGAAAGACTAATAAAGTTCAAAAAGCAAAGGTCATATGTGATAAACCATGAGTAGTCAAAGTAGAGTAATAAATTAACTTGACATTTACAAAATTAGATAGTTTAGGACTACTCAATCATTAGGATCATTCATAAAGAAAATAAATGAATAAATATGATCCAATGATAAATCTCATCAAGAGAAAATTCAAAATCCATTTTTATAAGGAATCTCATAAAACAATGAAAAATATGGAAGAGAGTCATTCTAATTTAAATGATTGCAAACATAAACAAGAAGAGATGTAAATGATAATACGATAAACTCATGACTCAAAGGTGAGAGAAATTTAAGAGATACATGCTAATGACTAATACGGAAGGAGACTTTAAGAAAGGAATCACAAACCTCTAAGAGAAAACAAGATTTAATAAAGAATTTGTAAAACTAGTTTTAGAGATTAAGCATATCACAAATCTGGTTTTTGTAAACTAGCATATTATATATAGATTGAAGTATAGGAATATAGCTAGATGTGTGAAAGTGAGACAAAATTATATAGCTTAATAATATATCACAAATAAGCAAACTATATAATCCAATTAAGATTAATGAGAGAAGCCATTAACAAGATAAATGTGCTCATTAATTCTTAAGTCACTAACAAAAAAAAATACTTGCTTAAGCATAGAGTTCACAATTAAGGGAATACATTTTGAATGATCAAAATAATTTATAGACTCTTTACTAAGCAAGGATAAGAGCATAAGATGATAAATAAATGAATTAGACTCTTATCAAGTAAAGGACAAAAGAGATGTTCATGAAAACACAATAAAATAAATCTCTTTGCCTGGTATTGAGATTAACCCAAGATAATGAAATGATAGAGCGATCTAGAGAATGCAAATACTAAAGCCACATTAAAATAAGTGTATTCTCTAGAAGTGGAAAAATCTCAACACAAAAGCTCAAATCATAGTAGCTAAATTCATGAGAAATATGATGTAACAATTACAAGTATTCTCATGTGCTACAAAAACATCATTGGGCAACAATAATTCAAAAAGGAAGCATAACCCAAGGAATGAGCAAAGAAAGATCATTAAGATCATGAAAGCTAAATGTGCTAAAGATAGTAAAAATCATTTTCAAAAGCTTTCATAGTGCACTATAGAAATATATAGAAGATATAGATTTGACAATGTGCACTACAAATGGAGGTTAATATAAAAACAAGACAAAACACAAAACCTTGTGATTCATAAAAGAACTTCCATAAATAGTCAAGTGCAATACATAAACAAATATTTTCTCTCAACATCCTAACTTAAAGGTATAAAACAAATAAATATCAAAAGTTATGAATCATTTATATATAAGGAACTATATATATCACGAGTAGGCATACATAAAAAGATCAAAAATCAATTAAGAACATGTATCCATAAAGTCAACCAAAAAGCTAAAAAGACATCATTAAAAGAAAGCTTTAAGGAGGAAGCATATTGATTCAAAAATAGATACACAAATATGATCAAAAGAATCAATAGCTAGAGTATGAGTTAAGCACAAGTCTAGAGGTAACAAGTATGAATAAATACTCTTCAAGTTAATATAAAACTTTAGCTTAACTCATATGCTTATATAAAGGTATTTATACAAAAATAGATATCAATATAAGAGATACATGAACTATATTTAAATGAAAATTTTAATGAATATAGTCATGTATCCTTAATGAATATTTGAGAAACCATTACAAATTCAAAATCATGTATAAATAAACTTTATTAGGCAAAGACATAATTGATCCTCAAGAAGATAATCAAGTTAAAGTATGAGAATCAATAATGAATATATTATGTAAGCACAAGATTAAAAAGAAGTATAAGTATACACTACACCAAAATGGACACTGGGGAACACTTTTAATATGTACCTAATATTTTTAGGAACATTTGAAAACCGTTCTTAAAAGTGGCGTTACAATTATTGGAACGGTTATAAAGCGTTCCTAAATTTTGTTTGGAACGGTTATCAAACGTTCCTAAATTAGATTTTGAAACACATATTATGTGTTCCTAAAATAATTTTGGAACGACTTTGAGACATTCCTAAAATTAGATTTTGATACAGATATAATATGTTTCTAAAGTATTTTTTGGAACACGTTTGAATTGTTTCTAACTATCAGTTTGAAACATTTTATGTTCGTTCCTAAATGTAGTTTGCAACACTTTTTACAGTATTCATGTAGCTAGTTTCAAATGCTTTATTAGCATTCATGTGCATTTTTTTAAAATTTCAATTTCATAGAAAGTTTTTACTTTGAAGCACAAATATGATGATTCATGATATTACCATTAGAACATAATAAATGGTGCATTCCACACATTTCATGGATCAACATCCCAGAGGTCCACTAAATTAACCAAAGCTGCAACAATTAATACAAAACAACTAATAACATATCTCAAATATTAATCGCTATTAAATGTCATTAAAAGATGACCCCAAAATTTACAAATAATAAAATGTAGCTCGCTCGCAAAAGGTAATTTGTTAACAAATTTTTGTTCTCTAAAAGATGATCCCAAAAGTTACAAATAATAAAATGTAGCTCGATCATAAAAGATAATCTATTTACAATTTTAGTTCTCTAAAAGATGATCCCAAAAGTTATTCTCCAACAGAATGATGGAGATTTGAATGACGACAAAAAGCAGCACCTGCATACAACATTATGAAAAAAGTTTTAAGTTAAAATGAAGAAATTAAAGAATAAGAGACTAAGATAACCAAAATCTACTATGTTCAAGAAATTGGAGAATATGAGATTGTATAATTCAGTCTCGGTGCCAACAAACAACTCAAAACAATGAACTAAAAATGGTATGTTAAAGTGATACGCTTATCCGGATCCAAACAAGTAGACAATTGGATATAAATTTCTAAAACTGAATCATAACAATATTGACAGTTACTGTATATAAATTTCTAAACACTGCATTTAAACTTGAGTCTTCTGGTCTAAAGTCAGAATCAAAATATCTGTACGAGTCCAAATCTAATGAACCTATATACAATCAATCAATCAAATCAATATTTGCATTTACTTCCATATTGGAGAATAAGAGACTGTATATGAAACTCTCTTTAATAATATTTGTCCCTTCCTTCCAATTCTACACTATATGGCACCATTATCTTTAGAAGCAAGAAAAATCTAGAAGTTTTGAAGGTTAATACCTAGGCTTGAAATTTAATTATTGAAAGAAGTCTCAGAGAAAAGCCAAATGAAGGAAAATCGTCTTGAGTGCAAGTTTGCATTTAGTGAGTGATCAGTACAAGATTTTGCAAATCAAAAAGAAAATAATTTGTAAATTGGGAATTTGCTTTGAACACTGTTCTTCTAGGTAATGATTATATAGGTATGGAAACTATTGAATTAGGCCTTTATCTGCAATTGTGACTAACACAACGACAAACACATACAAAATACTATAAGCTCTATCATATATTCAGTTGAAAGTTGAAATCATAGTAAGTAAGATACAATGTTATAGACAGATACATTTCTTAAAAGACTATCATTAACTTCAGATGCAAATAAATCAAGTATTACCTTTTGAAACAGAAGGTGCAGTATCTTGATTCAGGAAGCAGCAGAATGGTATATGTAACTCGTAACACACTTTTATTGCCAGTTTTTTCTCAATGACCTATGACTTGAATTATATTTCTAATTTCTTCCCTACTCCAAACACGCCATTATGGATGCTTGAACAAGACAGTAAAACACCATAAGATGCTTTCCAGGAGAAGTAGTCAGATATCTCAAATGGAACATCAGCATAACGTTCAAAGGACGTGAGAGAGAATCTAATAAAGGGAAGAGGAACCAATCTCCGCCTGCCAGATTCGGGACCTAATTCTCCAATCTCATTCACTTGGGCTACAACCTCTGTGACATCCCCATATGTGTGTGTGGCTATCCTCCCTTCATTTCTAACATTCAAACTTCACATAACACATATATTAACGCATGACTCATCATCTTTTAAACTCCAATCAATAACTGGTGACTCTTCAACAGAGTTTAAGAAACTTAGATGCTGAGCCCTTCCTCATCGAAATACTTTACAAATGTTTCTAATCAAAGAAAAGTCAACTCTACGGGTCTGCTTGGCAATTGTAGTGTAGCGGTTATGAGGTGTTTTAAGAGTACCGGTTATGAGCGGTTATGAGGGGTCCGATTTTGGATGGTTTTTAAGTAGCAGCTTTTAAACCAGTCCAATGCATGCTTGTTAATTTACTAACGAGCGGTTCTGAAATTTTTTTACACGAATAAATTAAATATGGAAGGGTATCAGTAGTTATAATTATATATATTTTGTGAGGATATAAATTGAATAAAAAAGTAGAGCCGCTCAAAACCACCGATTTGGGGTATTTATAAAGCCACCAAAAAATACATTACACTGATTTTGGGGGTTTTTGAGCCGACCAAAACAGGTGCCTCAAAAAAATTAACAAGCAGATGTTTTCATAAACGGTCGGTTCAAAAACACTCCTAAACCAGTAAAAACACCGTTACCAAGCAGACCCTACATCACTAATCTACGTCACCATTCAATTCATAAGTCAATATCCAGGAACCAGGATCCAAATCTGAAAAACTAGGACCAAAAAAAAAGGAAAGAGAAAGAATAAATGGGAAGAAGAATCAACCTGGTTTGCGATCGGGATGGACTACGGTCTCGTCAGAATGGCATTTGTTCTCGTCGGGTGGCCTGCGAATCTTTTCGGGAGAGGAAGGCTAAAAAATTGAAGTAAAAAATCTGAGAAAGAGAAAGAACAAATGAGAAGAAGAATCAACCTAGCCTAAGATCTTGTCGGGACGATCTCGTCGGGCCCGTGTCGGGATGGCCGACGACCTCATCGGGATGGCCGACGACCTCGATCTTCAGGATGGCCAGCCTATGATTTTTCGGGGGAGAGAGGATGGGTGGAGAAGGGTTTACGAGGAAGAGAAAAGCTTTTAGTATTTAAGGAAGAGCATTTTTTGTCCAGAACGCATTATACCCATCTATAAGATGCTAATTTTTGTAAGGTACCCAATTTGGAACGTATTTAGGACATTATAAATGTGTACCTATAAAAATATATTTTTTAAAATTATAATAAACTATATTAGGAACAATTTTTTTTATTTGAAACATTTTTATTTTGTTTCAGCACCTAGGTATGGAAAATAAATGTTCCAAATTGAAAAATAACTTGCGTTTCTAATTTGTCATTTTGGTGTAGTGATATACTTGTCATGTAATAAGAAGCTTGTGCTAAACACATATATTCACAAATACCGATTAAAGTAAATAATACATATTAAGGAGAAATCGGTAAGAAGTAACTATTTCAAAAATTTTAAAGACAGAGAGTTAAAATCATATTAACTTAAATAAAAAAAAGCTCCTATGGACTAGAGTGATATGCATGCTTCATAATATAGAGATTAAGAATAACAAGCATGCATAAATCAAATGTGTCACACTTAATAGAAAATGAGTGATAAACTACATAGTATGAACTAATCATTTAAGTTGAGTAACTAGTCATGCTAGATAAAAGAATTAATAAGAAAATTAACTAAGCATGCTAGTATTTTATCTCACATTGATTTATATAGAAGGCAACTGAAGGATATCAATGTGAGCTAGTAGCAAGACATCAAGAGAAACATGCTAGATTCTATAAATATAAACAATTTAAAGAGAAACGATTATCATGTTACCAAAGTGGCTCTAGAGGCCACACTTGTGTTGGTGCAATTGCTTAGAAGATGACCTTTGAGCTTTGCAACCACCAACACGCTCCTCGGTGCTATGTCCCGATACAAGAAGCTTCACCTACAACATTAGATGAAGACTTTGGTATCCAAATAAACTTGGATCCACATTTATTAGCTTTAGGGACCCATATAGCACTTACTCTAGCATTGGTAGTGAAGGTCCTACGAATAGGGCATGTAAAGCTCATGTGTCCAATGCGAGAGCAATAGAAGCATCTAATGCTAGTGTGTGCACATGTATCAGAATGAGCATGGTTATGAACATGTGACATACTAGAATGATGAATATCTCTAGAGTGAGCATGCATAGATTTGGTCTTAAGAATATCATGTTCTAATATCAAATCATCATGCATACAAGTAAGAGAATCAAATTTAACATTTAAAGCATTATTCTCTTTTTCAAATAAAATAATTCTAGAAATAAAATCATCATTTTGTTTCTTTAAAGAGGCAATAGAAGAATCATGTAAATGATTTAGCTCATGAGTTTGCCTCTTAAGATCTTCTATTGATGAGGAAAGTGATTTAATTTTCAAAATTAAAGCCTCATTCAAACTCTTTAAAGAAACACAAGATGAGTTTTGAGAGTCAAGTCTAGATAATAAAACATTATTTTCATTTCTCAAAAACTCATTTGCTTCTTCTAAAAGAATAACCTTTTCAGAAAGTTCTTCATTTGTAGAATGAAGGTTGTCAAGAATCTCTAAGGATTGTTTAGCCATGGCTTTCCACTTAGAGCATTTCTTGCATTTAGAAGAAACATGATTGTCTATGCTACTAGAAGTAAAACCCTCTTTATCGGAGGAGGAGGAATACGATGCCATAGAAAAATTAACAAGGATCTACTCTAAGGATGTTAAGCCTAACAATAGAGTCCTTGCTCTGATACCACCAATTGTAGGAACCCTAGAGGGGGGGTGAATAGGGTCAAGCTAACTAATCAAGCACTTAGCACAAGCTAATTGGCAATTTAAAAATATAAGTGCAAGAGAAGAAGCAAACACAATATCGACACCCGATGTATCCTGGTATCCTCCTAAGAGGCAGTCCAGTCCCGAAACTCTCTCCGGCTTTAATCCACTATTTGAGCAAATAGTTACACACGAGTTTGGATCCGAAGAACTCGCCAACTTCTTACACAAGAGCTTTAATCCGAAGGGCTCTCCGACTTCAACCGAGAGTTTGGATACGAAGACTCCCCAACTTCAACCGAGAGTTTGGATACGAAGACTCTCCAACTTCAACCTTTCACAATAGGTTTTGATCTCCTTATACAATAGGATGAAGATCTCACTTTTCAACTCAATAACTCTAACACAATTTGTAGATGGCAAATGAAGGCTTTGTAGAGTTGTATGTGGATAAGCTTTGGTGGTTTGGAAATTTTTAGGCTCAAAATATCAACCTTGAATGAAGGGGTTCAAGGCTATTTATAACCAAAGCATTGAAAAGAGCTCAAGGCAACTTTTCAGTCCACGAACCGGCATACCGCCGGTATGATCCGGCATACCGACGGTATACCGGTCTGGGATTGCAACGGCTAGAAATATAGCCGTTAGGATCATTAATGGCTGAAAATCCGACCGTTGGAATTTTAACGTTTCGGAAGCGGTATACCGTCGGTATGGACCGGTATGCCGTCGGTATGCCGGTTTTGTAAACAGAAACTTTCTGTGAACAAAAACCGGTATACCGTCGGTATATACCGGTATACCGTCGGTATGCCGTTTTCCACCAAAAATGATCCTGGGCTTATTTCTGCCCTAGCTTTCGATTTTGCCATCCATTTCTTGTGTTTACAATAATTCCTAAGACTCATTACAGACTCTAGATAAACTTAGGCAGGTGCAGGCTTCTTCAGAGTCTTGAAATGATGATGGCATGGCTTGGCTTCTTCCTTTGATAGGTACTGGCTTTTTCCCTTGGCGGCAGCTATCCAAAGATATCCAGTTTGTAAAAACTGAATACCTTTTGGGGGCTTCGCCCTCGAACCCCCGACGAGGGGCGCTGCCCCCTCGACCCCCGTCCGCTGACCGGGCAGCGGAACCCCCGGTGCGTGGCTCCAGAGATGTCGTCGGATGGTTCAGAAAAATCTTGTGGGATCCATCGTCTTTGGCCCACCATGATTTTTTTATTGCATTGCATATGTCCACATTGATCTTGCTAATTGCTTTTCTGCAAATACATGTTAGACGAACAAAATAATATACATGTAGCAAGAATGATAAGATAAAAGTACATTAGGACTATGCGAAGTTTAAGTATCAATGCTATAGTGATAGCATAAATATTAGTGATAACATAATGTTAAACTTAATTGAATAACCATAATCAAAACATAGTTCTGATTTTGGCAACCCGATTAAATTTAAGATAGATAAGCTCATATCACTAATATGTAAACCAATAGGCACATATCACCAAAGATATAAGTATAAGTAGAAATGCTATAGCGATAGTATGAAGATTAGTGATAATAAAATGCTAAACTTAACATATTAACCATATTCAAAAACATGATACAATCATTGGACTAACAGAGAGTAATCTCATCATTCGCCGAGCGCCAGTTGATGAGAGGACTTTTATGCTAGGCATGATCGGCTGGGTCATCCGGGTCAAAATACGATGCTTCGTACTATGAATGCATCACACGGGCATCCTCTTGGAGGAAAGAATTTCGTTATAAAAACGAAAAGCCTATGCCAAGCTTGCTCGATTGGGAAGACGAATCTCAAGCCACTCCATGTGAAACCTACGAGATTGGTTTTCCAATTCCTTGAGAGAATTCATGGAGATATTTGTGGACCAATCCAACCAACATGCGGACCATTTAAATACTTCATGGTTTTGGTTGATGCATCGACTAGATGGTCACATGTAGTGTTGTTGTCCACCCGAAACGCAGCGTTTCCTAAACTCCTCGCCCAGATCATTAAGTTAAGGGCTCACCATCCGGATTATCCGATAAAGTCTATTAGACTTGATAATGCCGCGAAGTTTACATCAAAGACTTTCGATGATTATTGTATGACTTTGGGAATAAATCTTGAACACCCTGTTGTGTATGTTCATACCCAAAATGGCATAGCGGAAGCTTTTATAAAGCGACTGCAAGTGATAGCGCGGACCTTGGTTATGCGCGCCAAACTCCCACTATCTGCATGGGGCTATACAATTTTGCACGCTACAAATTTGGTCCGTCTGAGGCCCATGGCCACCCAACCACTTTCTGCGTACCAATTGGTTATTGGATGTGAGCCTGACATCTCACATTTACGCGTGTTTGGGTGCCTAGTCAATGTTCCAATCGAGCCGATAAGGCGTTCAAAATTTGGATCTCAGAAGCAACGGGGAATATATGTCGATTATAACTCCCCGTCCATCATTCGCTATTTAGAGCCCTTGACAGGCGATCTCTTTACCGTGAGACACGTGGATTGTGACTTTGATGAGGCAATCTTCCCGTCGTTAGGGGGAGAAATGCACGCTAACATTGATGAGAAACGACGTGAATTAGCGTGGCATGTGCCCGCTTTTGCTCATCATGATCCTCCATCTGCACATAGTGATAATGAAGTACAGAGGATTCTAGGTCTACAAGATATTGCAAATCAAATGTCAGACTCATTTAGTGACCTAGCAAAAGTCACGAGATCAATTATACCTGCTGCAAATGTGCCTGCAAGGATAGACATCCCTGAGAGATGCCATGTTCCTGTGAAACATGTTGCTCCGGTCGAACCCGCCGAGCAAAAGATGCTGCCATCGGCTGTCCAGTCCGCCGCTATTCCCAAGAAGAAGGGAAGACCGGTTGGTTCCAAAGATGTTCTGCCCCGAAAGCGGAGAAATCTTGTTAAAAGCGTTTTGCCACATGAGATCATTAAGGATCACGATGATGTATTAGAAGAGCGCGTTCCAGATGAAATGCATATTCCTAATCATGCCGATAACCTCAAAATATACGTCGAGTATGCTAGCTTAGACGATATTTTGAAGCAAAATGAAACTGTCATCGATGATGTGTTCATATACTCAGTGGCCACTGACATTATGAACAATGATGACATGGAACCTCGTAGTGTTGCCGAGTGTCAACGACGAACGGACTGGTCACAATAGAAACAAGCAATCCAGGCTGAACTAGACTCCTTAGCGAAAAGAAGCGTGTTTGGACCTGTTGCTCCAACACCACCCAATGTTAAACCAGTTGGTCACAAATGGGTTTTTTCTAAGGAAGCGTAATGAGAGAAATGAGATTGTGCGATACAAGGCTCGCCTTGTGGCGCAAGGTTTTTCACAACGCCCTGGAATTGATTACGAGGAGACGTATTCTTCCGTAATGGACGTCATAACGTTCCGCTACTTAATCAGTTTAGTAGTTTCCGAAAAACTGAATATGCAGCTCATGGATGTGGTCACAGCCTATCTCTACGGGGATCTAGACACAGTGATATACATGAGAGTCCCTGAAGGACTAAATATGCCTGAATCAAGTAGTTCCCGACCACGGAACACATTCTCGATTAGACTGAGGCGTTCGCTATATAGATTGAAACAATTCGGACGAATGTGGTATAATCGTCTAAGCGAATACTTGATCGGTTTGGGATACATTGATAACTAACTTTGCCCATGCATGTTCATAAAGAAATCCACTTCAGGATACGCCATCATCGCGGTCTATGTAGATGACATGAATCTCATAGGAACCGAAAAAGACTTGTCAAAAACTGCTGATATCCTGAAGAGGGAATTCGAGATGAAGGATCTTGGGAAGACATGGTTTTGCCTCGACCTGCAGATCGAGCACCGTAAAGATGGAATTCTTGTCCATCAAGCGAACTACACCCAAAAGGTGTTGAGACGCTTTAGTCATTTTGACGTTAAGCCGTCCGCTACTCCCATGATCGTCCGCTCTCTAGATATTACTAAGGACCCATTCCGTCCAAAGGAGGACGACGAAGAGATATTGAGTCCTGAGTGCTCTTATTTGGGTGTAATGGGCGCTTTATTGTACTTGGTCCAATGTACTAGACCGGACATCTCGTTTGCTGTGAATTATCTAGCTCGACACAGCACCGCGCCAACACGTCGCCATTGGAATGGCATAAAAGACATTTTCTGCTACCTTAAGGGTACTACGGACTTGGGCTTGTTCTATCCCTACGCAGTTTTGAGTGAGTCCAACGCTCTTGGCACTCGAAGCAACGTGACCCTTGTTGGCTACGCCGATGCGGAATACTTATCTGATCCGCACAAGGGGCGTTCCCAATCTGGTTATGTCTTTACCATTGGGAACACGGCAATTTATTGGAGGTCTCGCAAATAGACCTTAGTGGCTACTTCAACGAACCACTCTGAGCTACTCGCGCTCTATGAGGCAACTAGAGAGTGTGTATGGCTTCGAGCTGTTATTGGCCATATTCGAAGTACATGTGATCTTCCATATGACCCAGATGAACCTGTTGTCGTCTATGAGGACAATACCGCTGTTATTGATCAAGCGAAACATAGTTACATCAAAGGGGATGCTACCAAGCACATATCGCCCAAGTTGTTCTTTACACATGAACAACAAGTGCTTCAGAAGATTGAAGTGAAACACATTAGATCGGAGAATAACCGTGCATACTTGTTCACCAAGTCACTGCCAAAACACTCGTTCCAGAAATATGTCAGAACGATTGGACTTAGGAAGCTTTCAGAGCTAGCCTAAGTGAAACATATTTCCCGCACCCTGTTGTGTGCATGTGAGGGGGAGCGCCCCAACGAGCGCCTCCAAACGCCCTGTTGTGCGTATATCCCGCGCCCTTCGAGTGCGAGTGAAAAGGGGAGCATCCTGATGTATGCTTGTGTACTCTTTTTCCCTTAGACCAAGTTTTTCCCCATTAGATTTTCCTTGGCAAGGTTTTTAACGAGACACATTTTAAATCTCTTATTCACTAAGGACTATTGTGATCAGGGGGAGTATCCAGTGTATACTTCTAAACCATCGTGTACTCTTTTGTCCTTCGATCAGCGAGTTTTTTCCTACTGGGTTTTCCCTGACAAGGTTTTGACGAGGCACCTTTGCAATGTTTAGTTTACCTCCATCACACTGACCTGTGTGTACTCTTTTGTCCTTCGACCAAAGTTTTTTTCTTACTGGGTTTTCTTTGGCAAGGTTTTAACGAGGCACAAGTAGGTGGTCATCTTTGAATTTGCAAGCTACAGACAGACAAAGAAGCTCAGAGATGTTTACAAGCAGAGTTTGTGAAGAGCCAAGGGGGAGTGTTGTAACTCATCTCATCATGGTGAATCATGGTGACTCTTCATTTTATAACTCATGACTCTTCACTTTGTAAATCCTAAGTGACCTTTCATTATGTAACTCCCAACCTCTCTCTTCCTATATAAAGAGAGGTTGGGATAGCTTGTAGATAGATTGAGACACATTGAGATATATTGATATACCATTTGAGATGTTGAGCTAATTTGCCTCACAACAGTAATTATCCATTTTTTTAAAATTGGGGGGGGGGGGGGGGGTAAATCCGTCCATGCTCGTACTACTTGTACATGCTCAGAATTGATCGTGCATATATCATCTAATTACCAGCATGTATATATATTCAAACATGGTCGACTCCAGCATTTTGAAGGCCCTATACAAGTCCCAAAAAATGAGGCTCTCATCTCTTTATATAATTTTTTAGAAATCTAAAATCCAGCAAATCTAATAAATGCAAAATGCATTATAATTAGTTCTTGAATACACATAAATTCACCAATATCCAATGAATTAAGCAAATCCAACTTCTAAGTTTAGTACATTAAACGAAACCAAACAATAATAAACTAAATTTAAGAATAAAAAGTTCACACTATTCTCTCATTTTGATGTACAAAATTGTCAACTAAAAGATACCAAGATAACTCAATGATAAGTAGTCTAGTCGATGACTTGTCACAACTTCAGGTGGAAGATGTCCGACGATGGATAGAGATGGCGAAGGATGATGAGTTGCTGATTGCGATTGCTGATCATAAGTGAGACGTCGAGTGTAGGAGAAATGTTTTTGAACAATATCATTTCTTTACAACTATAAGTGATTAGTGGTAAAAATTATATGTATATTTAAGAGAAAGAAACTAATTTGAGAAGTTTGGAAAACTTTGTTTTCTTTTTTGAGAATGCTGCAGAACATAAAACAAGAAATGTGCGTAAAAGGAAAGGGGAGGTTAAAATCTGCTTATAAATATAAATTAGTGGGATTGTAAAATAACATTATTATCCATAATAAATATATCTTTATCATAGAATATATATAATCCAAATACCAATATATATATATATATATATATAAGCTTTGGAGAGAAGGTCTAAATTCTAGATAGTTTAGGTGGTTAACTAGGGAGAAGAATATCTACTCTTCTAGAATATTTTCACTCGATTCCTTTACTCCAAAATTACTAAATATGTCATTGCAACACATTACCAAATAGGCCATGTTTATAAATATTAAAAATAAAAATAGGCTTAATTGCAACGTGATACCCTCAACTATCACTACAAGAAAAAAGGCTTTTCTTGACTGATTTTTCTCGTCAAAAAAGAGGTATCTTGACGATTGCGGATCCGTCAAGTAGGTCGGAGTCAAGAAAAGTCTCCCCTTTTCTTGACGGTCGCTGGCAGGACTTTTCTTGACGGTTTTTGGCCGTCATATGAAGTAATTTTCTTGACTGTTTTTAGCCGTCAAGGTAGCAGTTTTTAGAAACCGTCGACGTAAGCAAAAACTTTTCTTGACTCCAGCCTAAATGACGGCTATTAGCCATCAAGAAAAGTATTTTTTGACGGACAAAATCCGTCATAAAAAACATTAATTCACGACTATTATGCAGCATGATTTGAATTAAAATTAACGTTTGACAACCGTCAAGAGAAGCTTGCCAAAATTCTGTCAAGAATTATATAATATTAATCAACATAATATAAATCCAGAAGCTACATACATCAAATTACTATAAAACCCAAATTTTATATTAACAAACTGTATTGTTCATACAACAAAAACTTCCAATATACATTCCACCACATGTATTCTTCACTTGTCCAACCACAACATAATCCAACCACAAAGTACACATATCCCACATCTGTTGTTTTCATACCACTTAAACATCCAAACCACAAACATCCATCACTTGTCACCGCAAAACATAATCCAACCATACAAAATGAAACAAAAAAGTAGTAAACCAGACCGGAGCACATCCCTCCCATATCCACAGCATTCCCTATTCACAGCATGCATGCACCTTCATTTTTTTAGCAAGTTCCTGGGAGAACAAGAACAAAAATTATTATTTTGAAATGGTACTAAAGTGCTTCAAAAGAAAAAAATTGTGGTGTCAAAAGTGAACGGTGGATAGTTAAGCTGCTAAAAAAAATTCTGAAGGATGTCACTAGTGTAATTTGATGAGAGGTGTATAATCAGATATTGACTTTTGCATCCAATTTTTTTTTTAAGAATTGTTGTATCAAAATGAAGCTAATGTAAGGTTTGTTATACTAAAATATGGCAATTTGTTGAAACATTCTATGAACCAAACTAGGCCTTAGAGTAACACAGATACTACCAACATGTTACTTGCCTACCCTAGGGAAAATGAAAGCAGAATCCTTGCTTCTGTAGCACATTTAACTACAAGCCAGCCCCTATCCTTCAGACCAACTAGTTAAGCCT